>WACJ01000351.1:0-298594 GCA_008973525.1 Stenopsyche tienmushanensis
GTGTATTATCTCACTACAATTCCACCATATGCTCAAGGGGACCTTTTTAATAGTCAAAGAATGTTTAGGAGTTGGTACAGCCAGTTGATTAGTTGAAAGCCACTGCTTAGTTCTTTAAACATTGTCGTATAATATCCATTTTCATCACAAACTATAATCCGATGTAGAAATTGCTCGTTAGAATGTCTAGTTATAAGCAATGTGCAGCAACTTCGTCGTTGATCCTTGTTTGTGTCGGATACAAAAGAGGAATCCTGACACCCTCTCTGTAACTTTTGCCAATCACGTGCAAGTATCTTTGTACTGTTGACCTAGTAGCCCCGAGTCTTGACGTTATTTCTATCATACTTAATTTTGGATCTGAATCCACAAGCCATTTCAGCAACTCGGTATCGAATTTAGTAGGTCTCTCACTTCGGTGGTCATCAACTAGGCGAAAGATTGCCATTTGAAAATCTTCGAAACCATCGTTGACACTTGTTGACTTTAAGAATTTTGCCGTAAACATCAAAAAATTTCTTTTATGTCTATGTTGCATTACAACCCATTTTAAAGTGGAAGAGCATACGATGACGAATATGTCCTTCTGACGACTGTGTGTCTGACATTGTGAAGATAACGAGTTTACTTTTATTAGTTGGTGAATAAATGAGGTTTAGAATCTACTCAATAAGATACAACCAAATGCACAACCTCTCAAGTCTGACTGACTGACTATGACTGACATGTAACGACAGGCTCTCAAAATAATTGATTACTTATGGGTTCCCCTAATACTTCGATTTGTTACATTAATTCACTAGGTATCGGGTTCGGCTACATTAATGAGAACTTAGGTGTCGGGGTCTTGAACTCACGGGTTGGCAGTGACAGGGGTGCTGCAGTCGATTTTTCATCGACGCAGTGCTTCTTTGGTCATCTAATATTGGTTTATCTAATATTTACATATGCCAAATTTTGTCTGGAGCAATACATACAACATGGATAGATGAATACTTTCACAAGTAATCTAAAACTTAAGCTGTTGATTTTTTTTTGTGTAAATGCGTACAAAATTAGAATATACTATTTTGTGTTATAATATTATTTATAAATAAGGATTTTTTAATAAATAAACACAAAATATACGCGTTTTAAATTATTTCGGCCATAAAGCGGATAGAATATGTACCTGTACATATTTAGAATCGGCATTCGACAGAAACGACATTATTGATTTCCTTGAATAAATTTGTATAATCCAGGGCTTTCTTTGTATTGCGTAACGCACTAAAGTATCGATGATGTAGCGCTACAGCATCTCTTCAGCGCCGCACAGCCATTTGTGCCACGGTTGGCGTTATAAGACTTCAGTGATGCCACGCTATATTGACGATCGCCAAAAAATCGACATCACTGATGTAAAAATGCGAGACGGGACCGCCGAAGGTCGGGGATGGGGTTGAAACCTTATTCGGGGGTGTCAGCTGTCGCCACGTGACCGGCTGTGGCGCCCCGAGCGTGTGGAGCCTTTACGACATTTTTATGTCCGCCCGTCCAATGGGGGTAGCTTTGCCGATACCGCTCACTAAAATTGATAAGGACCCGTTTTATCACGGCCGAATAGCGACACTAAAAATAATTAGTCCGAACGGAGGCATTTGATTCTATCAAAGTTATTTTGATGACGTCAAATGTTGTCAACGGATCGGTGTCGGGGAAACCCCGAGTGACTTACCCTACGTGTAATCGCCCTTTATGGGACCAACGGCACAGGGAGCTTTTTTCCGATTTATTGGTACTTTTAAAGTGGTTCGTAGTATCCGGTATGCAGCAGCATTTTCACACACTATTTTTGTATACATGAACACTTGACTTATTTTTCATTTAAAATCTATTTTAAACTTTAAAAAAATTGCAATTCATATCAGACTAAAATATTTTTTTAGAATGAACATGCAATTATTTAAAAATTTATGTAGATATTTGAGTTCATTTTGACATTTTTGACGCTTTGTTCTGACTATGACCATGGATATACTAAAGCATGCGAGAGTCCCGGGCGGTTCCCCGCCCCCACGTACTCGTCGGGATGACCGCGCTAGCGCACGGGTCCGTTTATTTATCGGACCGTGACGTTGTTGGACAAATGGATGGGAATAGACGTGCGTTGAATAGAAAGACTCCCTTCTCTAAATAACTATTTATTCCACACGATAGAGAGAGAGAGAGAGAGATCTGGCTGCAGGAGGGACGACTTCCCGCAGCCAAGGCTAATCGACGACTCTCTCGATTCCAACCTCCTGCGCGTCACTATCCAACCGACAATGGTGCACGCGCAAGAAGCGATCGGTCGGTATGCAGACGGAATATCTCTGCAGGATCACAAGAGATGGCGCTGTTAAAATAACACATTGCACCTGAAGAGAGATGGAAGATCTTTTGTACTTCTATCCATCTCCGTCGCATACATTATATAGATACTACGCGCATACGCCGTACCAATTCTACCGTATGTGTGTGTGTAGCATAAAACAACCAATAGACAAATAGCTTGCCTATTTTATTATATATTACACAACATACAGCTTAATCTTTTAGCTAACAATTTCCGCTGTGAAATGAAAAAATAGATAATATCAATTTTTCCTAGAAACTAAGAAGTCTACTGCGTGAAATTCACAAATTCTTAAAAATTCTTATAACCCTCTCCGGCAAAAGTTATATTCTTTTAAAACTTAAAAACTAATATGTTTGTCCCAGAAATGTTTATCTATTTCTTGCAGTTTCTTCTATAAAATTTTAACATTTGAAACGTTTACAACATATCATATTAATTTTCAACAGAACTATTTTAATAAATCAGAAAAAAGTATTTTTTGATTTCTTGATCAAATTACGAAATATATGCGACTTTTAACGAAGTTTATTGGAAAAAAATAGTGCCATTCTGTAACGAAGATCGATATTATTCCATATTGAATACATAATATAGTAGAATTACTTCATCATTAATTGTATTCACTTTTGTATACAGTTAAAATAGTTATGCATTTAAATGCTTAATGAAATAGATTGAGTAAGGGTAAAAATAGCAATAGTTTAAAATATACCAATTGGTGAAAATTATATGGATATATCTCTTTGATGTTGTTTAATTACAAATTCCAATACCAATGCAAGATACTGCTGATTTGGAAACGATAATTTGAGGGCCATGATCGGTAATTTAATTCCTATAGATGCTCATTGTAACCACAATATAATTTATAGGATAATCTGATGAATGGACAAATAGAAATTTTAAATACAGGATGTTCAAATTTTCAGGCTTCAAAATGCTATTCAAAATGTTTTGATGGAAATTGGAAATAAACAGATTAAAAAGTCATCATCAATTAAAGTTGTTTCATATTTCATCGCACACAAACGATCAGAATCATTTGGTTCAATTAAAGATAACCTTTATTAAAACACACCAAAAAGTAGTCATGAATGACCTGTAGCCATTTGATTTTAAATCACTATTCCCGTAGTCTTCTATTCTAATTACATATCGAGTTGATACGTTGACATGTTGATGTATTAAATGTTGCTGCACTTTGTGTGCAGCCGTCAGTAGAAATGAATGCGGCCGAATAGAGTTGGGGACAATTAAATCGACAAAGTGGAATTCATATAAGTTGGACTCAATAGGGCCGTCGGTTTTGTGGTAAACATTTCTACCTCTACAAGGCATGTGATGTGAAGTCACGAACTGCTGAACCTATTCGTGTTTGGGTTCTGTGAAATTGAACGGGCCATGGCAAATACGGACGGGCAGATAATTAGATTAATTATACCAATATCAATTTTCGCTCAGTTTATTTGCCGAGATTCAGATTGATGTATAGCGTTTGAGCGTCTGCCATTATTATTTCAAATTTGGTGGTCGTGGGTGGTGTGAGGGTTCGAATCTTGGCATACCTTTATTTTACGCTCGGATCAACTGCGGATATGAGGTCTATGTTTTTATTATTACAAGACCCAAATCAAGGATGCCTTGGATGGCTGACTTAGCTTACGAAAAAGGCAAGATGGGAGTATTTTGGACACTATTATTATTTGAATATTTATTTTGAGATCTGAGAAAATCTTACATTTGGTAGAATTATTGCTATTCATGTATATATAATATTAACGATTCCAGATAGCTATTTAAACATATATTTTTATATTCATCAATCTATTGACAAGTCACATAAGATGATATTACTGATAGAAAATTTACTCACGATATTTATAGTAGAATTGGTGCCTAAAAAATAATAACTGAACTTTAAATAATGTTTAAAAGATAGATTGAAAGATTTTTGATATTGAATATAACAGGAGAGAGTAAATAATTCCTTCGTCTGAACATTTTTCAATATGAAATTGTATTCGAATCCTCTGAAGCTTCAAACATCGAAGATTTGAATTTCTATCAAAATTTTTGATTTTATAAATTCCATTGTTGACATATCGATGATATAAGTTGAATATCTCATACATTTACATACGTAACATACACTACCTTTAATAATTTAAATTATCGGGTTAGTCCAAAAATTCGTGCGCATTTTTGAATAGTGTAAATAAAACACAATTTAACATTAGATTTCGAACCTGTCGAAATTTTTTGTCGTTTGACTAATGTATTAGTCAATCTGTCACCAATTTTCGTAAACATCGGACGCATATTAGTACCCATGGAAAATTATTATCGATAATCAATACGAATGTGCTGTTATATTTTTATTTTCTTGTGAAGAATCTGTCAGATCTGCAGCGATAAAAAATAATAGTGTCCAAAAGTAACATACATCATTTATGCAGCATAAAAAGCATTTATGATGAACCCCGTTTAGGACGTTCTGTTTATTTTTGATAACGATTTAAAAATCTTGTTGAGTCAGAACCACAATTGACAGTGGATCAGATAGCAGAAAGGATGGATTCATCTCATGAAACAGTTTTTCGTCATTTAAAGGAGACTGGGAAAGTATCCAAGCTTCGAAAGTGGGTGGTGGGAAACGAATAAACATCTGCACTTCCCTTTTATCGCGCTTCGAAAGAGAACCATTTTTAGACCGTTTGGTGGCAGGTGACGAAAAATGGTTTATTTATCATAACGTCACAAGAAAAAGACAGTGAAAAAATTAATATAAGCAGCTAATTCCAGCAGCAAAGATATCTTTACATCCCAAAAAGAAACTTTTAATTATTTGGTGGGATATTTATGGTGTAATTTATTATAAGCTCTTAGTACCAAATCAAACTATTAATGCAGATGTTTACAGTGAATATCAAGAAAGTGTATTTCGTGCCTTGCAAATTTTTTTACTATGAAAAAAGTTAATTTCTAAACAAGATGTACGAAATGGGCTTTCAAGGTTTTTTGACTCAAAACCAGTGTCTTTCTATAGCAATGGAATTAAAAAGTGACCTGTGAGATGGCGAGAAATTGTAGATGGTGCAGGAAAATATATCATTGATTAAAATGTTTAATTGTGCTTTATTTACATTATTTAAAAAAATTCCAAAAATTTGCACGAACTTTTGGACTGACCTAATAAACTGGAATTACTTTGAATTTCTTATTTTAAAAATATAATATTTTACATCATAATAATACATAAAAATAGTATAAACAATAAACTTACTTGATAAAGCATTGTAAAATTAACACTTTAAGTCTTAATCAAATATTCTTCGATTGATCTTCCAAAGATTCTGATGAAACTAATAAATGTAATTTAAAATTAATTATAATCAAAATAAATTCATTCTGACTCAATTTTAAAAACGTGTCTTTCATTTCAACATTATGTAAATTAATATTTCCAATTTTAATACCAAATGAATCCTTCACATCTAGGAAATGGCTTATGGCTACTCCACATAGATAACGACGCTATCTAAAAGTATAATTTATGGAAGGTATGCAAATAGTTGCAGACCCAATTTTTTCACATAGGAAGTGCACTTTGAAAATGTGTGTCATTTTAATTTTTTTATGATATGTTTAATATTAAATATTATAAAAGCAGTTCCACAAAATAATATGCTATCCATTGGTGTATACATAAGACAACTTGATAGTTTGAGTGAATAGGAATAAGTATTCAATGTATGACTAAACACACGTGATTACAAATAATATTACTTTGAATAAATCATTCAGAAATTTCAACAACCTTGTAATTATTACTTTAAATATAGTATAATTATGGCCATATGTGGGCTAATAAAATGTTAACACATAAGCTTTCAGTCTCTAATCGTCGCATTTGTAAAAACTTTTTAATCAAAGATCATTATATTGCTTTCACTTTTACTTATTAAGGCACAGTCCGTATTCCCGAGGGCGCCGTTTGAAGATGTAAAATAATTTCAAAAATAACAGGCTCTTCTTTGTACCGAAGCA
Organism: Stenopsyche tienmushanensis; assembly: GCA_008973525.1. Taxonomy (NCBI): domain Eukaryota; kingdom Metazoa; phylum Arthropoda; class Insecta; order Trichoptera; family Stenopsychidae; genus Stenopsyche; species Stenopsyche tienmushanensis. The sequence continues at coordinate 6,428 of WACJ01000351.1, forward strand.
CGAAAACACATTCCCATTTCGAATGAATGAGAGTTCCACCTGGGAATCCTGAAGGTTCTCCTTTGTTTTTAGCAACTTGGACCCACGTTATCAATAATGAAGTACACAATAAACGAAGCCTTAACCTTTGCGCGGAATCGTTCGTAATTGGAGCCGCTGAGAATTGATAATTGGAAGGGTTGGTTTTCTCGTTCAATTGCTCGAATCGCAGAAACCGCCCCGAACGGGTCGCTTTTGATACGCCAGCCTCATTAAAATTAAGCAAAGTAAAAACCTTTTCATTTGGTAATGAAATACTTATCCGTACGTTTTATTTAGAGAATGAAATCAATTCTCTTTATGCAAACATCCTCATTTAAACCGAGGATATTGGCGAAAATGAGAGACGACAGCCAGAGTAATATGACGCTAGTGGGGTGGCTGGAGGAGAAAGTAATTAAATCTTATGCGAGACACTCTGTTGTTGAGTCGGAGTTCAACAAATTTCTTTGTCGTTTTAATACTGATTATTTTATAATAAACATTTTATGCTGAAACATAAAAAAACAACTTTATTTGTATTAAACAATGTTTTTTTAAAAATATATTTTTGGATAATATAATCAATAACTCATACTTCTAAGATGGATGCATGAAAAGAAGATGAATTTGCTAAGTTTGTGAATAATCTTAAATTCTCTAAAGGCAATGAATTAATGACATGGTTCAATGTTATATTGAATTTTTTACTTGATCTAAGTTTATGTCACGGAAAATGATAAAAATAATGGATGATGATGATGACAATTTCATTTCAAGTACGTTTATATACTTCTTAAATAAACCAACGAGCAATTTTAGTATCTTATCCATGGGTACTGCACATACCATGTCCTATTCTTACTGCATATCGACATCCGAAAATTAAGAAGAAAATTGTTCTGTTTGATTTCCTATTCTCATACATCGTAATAGGTTATTCAAATATCAATAAATACAATCAAGAAATATCTAAATTCATTGAAATAGATTTCAATTTTTGGTAACGAGATAACCAACTTTATAAACTTTGATGAATGAGTAACAATTCGAGAACGTTCAATATATTTGATCATAGTTGGAGTTTAGATGAACCCTCAAATAATACAATCGAGGACAAGTTAAATTTAAGGGCTCGCGAATGCTCATATTTTATATAATGTGATTGTTATTTATCATAAACATATTTAAATCGATTTCTATGCTTAGCTATTTTTAGAATTTAGCTCCATGAATCTTGCAATAAATTAGAAGCAGACAGTAAATAGGCTGCGTAAGGGCTTTGAATTTATGATAATTAAATTTCCCACATCAGAGAGCGAGGTCCTTTCGATACAATTAAAGTTTCCCCTCCCCGAATGATCCGGACCCTTGCCAGCATTTAATTTTAACTTGTTTCAAATAAAACAATTAGTGTAAAATTATAAGCGTAAGGTTTTACACGAGCGCTTAAGGTCCAACAAACAATATAAATGCGGCCATTGTTTCAGTTGTCGCGTTTGAGCCAAGGATCTTTTACGGTTCCGTAAACAGAACTTGCGAATGTCACAAAGAGGGACTATAAACTGAATTATCGCGAAGTTCTTAGAAACAATGCTCAATATTGTGACTTGGCTCATGAGCTCGCCGTTATCAAAACATATGGGAATGGATGAAGTATTCAGAAATTTAGATGACGTAAACAGACCATCGACCAATTTCCATAAAGGCAAATTGCTCGGGTTGTCCCTGGAATAATTGTTTCCTGACATTCAAAATATGGTGTGTTTAATTCCCTCATCTAAAATGTATACCATCTCTCATTGTATATGAGAATTCATAGTAATTCTCATATGTATAAGAATATATCATCAGCATATGATAGTCCCTGTGAATAAACAACATATTAAATAATATCTATGAAACACACTTGGGTTTCATATGGTTCCACAAAAACATCGTGTAATACAAATCCGTGTTATACGAGATTTGAAGTACATACAAAATTACTTTTGGTAGATCATTCGTTCATCATCACTAACAATTCTATATGTTATGCGATCGTTTTCGAAATCGGTTGTGAGTTTTCATCATCGGAGTATTTTTGGATTAAATCTTTAAAAACATTGTTATAAGCAATCATCTCCTGTATAAATTTTTAGCATACATATTTCGTAATAAGGGGTCAAATATTTTGTAATTTCCACTTTTTTCTTCCTTCTTCCATTATGGGATAATTTTCTATTAAAAATGTTCTAATTTATCAGCCAATCCCAAACCATCATCTATCATTTTTAATGAGAATCATGCAGCTACTTCGCTGCTGAATTATTAATTATGGTAGGTTCATCCAATACTTCAACTTCTTCGTTCAATATACGATCCTCCAATATTTCTGCAACATTTTGAATATAAATAATTTCATAAATGAAACGTATAACTGCATCAATAATAGCTTCTAACGATAAATATAAACTCAGCTGCCTTTTCTAGTAAGACCCTCCAGACTATCTTTAGCAAAATATGAAATTTAACATATAATCAACTGGCATATAAATTCGTGGTAGGCAGTAGGAGTTTAATCATGTTAATATATCTATGAAAGATGATGCTACTCCAGAGGAGGATGAACGATCAGTTGACGATCAGACACATTTCAAAGCCCTTGTCTTAAATAATTGTCACTGTGATCCATGTGCATCGCAGTCAATTAAGGATTTTTATTCTATTAGGGAGTTCTGGAATCTTAAGCTTCTATTGCTTAATTTAAATTTTTGGAATCAATATTGGAATCTGTAAACTGTCACCTTTTCATCATAAATATCTTTAAATGTTTAACTAGATTTTGAGGGATTCTCAAACGTAAGGTCTCAAAATACGCGAATAGTTTTCGATACCCCGATAATAATGTATACTTTTATAACTTATTTAATATAGTCTATAAAAAACATAAATAAATTCATTCGAATTTTTTGAAATTGATATTATCTATTAACGTCTCAATTATCATTTGAATAGATGACCCTTATCCTTGTTAAAGTTTTGTTTTTGTTTGTCAAGAATCAACCTTAATTAGGGTCGCTTAATGTGTCATGGTCCACCAGAATTCGCAGGTGGTAATTTAACAACATTCAAAGAAGAGGTTGAATATTATTTTGGGAAGAAAAATAATAACGAAATATTCCCAAAGATGTGTAAAGAGAGATTCGCCTAACAATTTCCTCTAATTAATGAAAAACGCTTTGAAGATGTGTATCAAATAAATTTCTTTTTAATCCGTTGTTTACAAAAGAGGGTTCAGATAGGACATAATGCGGCCTGAATTGGAGGTGGTTGAAAGATCTAACAAAAAGTGAGGGTGTCATTAAAAAGCCGAGGCAAGGGTCTGCAGCGACCCCGGTTGGAGTCGCTAATGAGACTTAATTATAGTCACCTTTAATAAGAACATCACGTAAGGGAGCCTGTTAGTTACGTAGCTTCTCGTAATTAGTTCGCCTCCATTCGAGCATCTTCATCCATTCTGACACAGACGTTTGTAACCTCCTCCTGAATATGCTATTTAGGCTTCGTGGAGCTCCTATGTAAAAAAACCCACCATCCTGGCGGCACAGGGAAAATGCTGACACTAGATATTTGAAGCTACGAATAAAATTAAGGTCTGAGTGCCTCAATGCCGCTAGGTAATTTAGCCCCGGGCGCTTGTACTTTAATGAAATCACTTCGAAATGTATATTATTATAATTTTGCAAAAGCTGCATTTTGATTGGATTAAACGTTAAACATTACAGATAGTCTCATTGGAACTCCTTGCAAAACAATGTTTGTCATAGAGGTCTCATGAGAATTATTTTTGATTGCCTTAATTTGGAAATATTAAAGAATAAGCATTTCAAAAATTGCAGGCTGAACAGAAGCTCGATATTTTCTGTTGAATATTTATCACAAAATAAAGGGATTTCAAGCTCTGAGGGGGGGATTTAAATACCCATTCTACAAAATCAAATATCTTTATGCCAAACCTCATGAGCTTGTCAATTTTATCATTTCATTTCCGTTATTCATGTGTTTATATGCGCAAGGGGGTGAAGATCCTCTTCTAAAATGTCTCATCTCGAAATCCCGTAAAACAAGAAAGGGTGAACGATGTATAAGATGCAAGATTTTTCCATCAAGGGGAGACTTTATTTCTTTGTTGCTCTGGAAAGATCTGCAGGATAGATTGCGCACTTTTACGCGTAGGAGAGAAACTGATAAAAAGATGTAAATGACAGACAGGAAGTTTAGCAGCAACATCCACATATTTACATATTTATACGGCTTTATGTAAGGATATGAGTAGTCGTGAATGTTTCTTTATATTCATGTTGTAATTTCGGCTTTTCGAACGTGCTTGAATGGGTTAAAGCGATTTGAAAAAGAAAACTGTTTTCGCGTATTTGAATTTGAAAAAGCAATTCTAAATTAATAGCAGTGACTAGATTCAAAAGAGTATAAAGCAAAAATATTCCAAATCATTTTGTTCTTCCATTCGAATATTAATAACTGGGGACGCTGGGGAATTAATTGCATGCAAATTGTTTGTTGGTTGCTACTGCAACGTAGAAATACATGCTCCTTCCGATATTGGATTGACAATGGTTTGATGTTGAATTGATATTGAATATTTACACAGATTAAAATATTAAATATATATAAATATTCTTCATCTCATCATTCATCATTAGTTAAATTGAAGTGATTAATATCCTATCATCCATCCAGCATGGATAGTTGTATATTTTTAGAATTTTAAATGCCTCAAACAATTTTATTTTGTATTGTACAATACTAAGTTAAGCAATAGTTTGTCATGTAATGAATATCAAGCACTCTCTTAAGAAACGACACTTTACGAGGCTTCCTTCTCTGAATTCAATTATCTTTGTCTTAAACGGAGCACACGTATCAAAAAGCACCCAATGCTTGGATTAAGCGCAGAAGTTCTAGGAATTGTAGTTAAAGCTCTAAGACAAAGTTCTAACGGTTGTCAAAATCAGTTTATCTTCATTATGCTTCAGCGGACGTTGGTTGTCACTAAATGTCAGTATCTGTGCGAATTATCGATTATTTCACATAACATGGAAGCAATATTTTTTTCAATGTCAAGCAATATGCTTAAAGAACGTGATGGATGATAGAATTTGTCTTCATAGCAGCTTTCTTTTTCGGCGTCGGGTTGCTTATATATTTTTTTAATATGGGACATTTTCCAAATTGCCATCGTTGAGGTGAAATATTCAAAAAAATATCGTCTTCTGTGTAAGAGTCTCCAAGGCCTCATTTGCCGTTCGACCAGAGGGCTGATGACGATTATGTCGTCAACGACGCGTTCTTTATAACGGATTGGGGTGGGTGGGCAACGAACGTGCGCAGTCAGCTTTATTAAGCATCTCCACCTTACACCCCACACCCTCATCGAGACCCTTGGTCCAATTCCTTCTGCTCCTCCGTCTCTCTTTAACCCACACACAGATACCAGCTCTAACGATCTCATCCCCATCCGAGTGTGACATTAATTCACTCGGATATTCGTCAAAAGTTAAGTTGATAAAAGTAACGACATTATTCTTGAAATTATTTAAGAAAAATCAAATTGACAATGTCTCAGCTATGCACTGTTAAAGAACACCATCGATATAATGAATATCTCCTTTTAGCATTTCAGCTAGTAATATCATATTTTTATAAACATGGCATTGTTAAAAAAATGTATATGAGCTGATTAAAACTTTGTAAGCACACTGTTATTAAAGCAAAAAAAAAAGATCTTTACCATTGCGTGTCAAAATGTCGCTTAAAGCTCGACAAGGCAAATTTATATTTTTTAGGTTCCTTGGAAGAGTTGATTTTATTCGATGTTTTTTTTCTGTAAATGAATTTTTTGTTCTTTACAAGGCTCAAAACTCTTTATTTCTTTTCAAAGTACTTGTTGGCAATTTTTTTAGCGGTTTATTTGCTTTCTTCCGTTTTTTAAAGGGTCGCATTCTATTTGTACTTGTCTTTTTCTCCATTTCACTCTTCATGCAATGGAAATTATTAGCTAAAAATCTACGCTGTGTTTGTGTAATATATAATATAAAAAGTGCTACTAGCTGTTTTGAGCTACATATGTACATATTAGAGGTGGCGCATGCGCGTAGCTTGTCTATGTACGTATGTATACGACAGAGACGGAGAGATTACAAACAATTATTTCTCTTTCCAACCAACTGACTCTTGGAGTATTATTATGGATTGAATGCAAATGAACCAGTGGTTCGTTTTTTGACAAATTTCAGTATACATAGAAATAAGAGCCTCTTTGAGTCATTATTTAGTGAAAGTATTCGCCAGGCATTAAATGAAAATATGGAGACTAGATGATATTAAAATTAATACATCATAACATGTTTCTTCTTCTTGCATTTCTAAATTTTTATGATACATCATAATGAATATTTGAAAGATCTCTGCAATTAATTTGATAAAATATAGATATAAATATTTCACAACATCTTACTTACTAATTTTTTTCTTCTTCATTTGGAGTCATTTTTTGGAAGATTCGATAAAAAATCCTACGAACTTATTGAGTGATGTATTAGTTTCTACGCGATGTTAATTTCATATCTAGCATCAATATTTTTTTAAATATTTAAATGCTCTCATATAAACATAAACGACATATGGTATCATAAGGCTTTTTAATAAAATTATTTTAATATCTATTTATTTTAAATATGTTCCTATACGTTTTGGACTTAATATTTCTTCTTAATATAAATCATTAAAATTTTCGACAAATATTAATTCCTATAATTGATTGGGATTCCAATAGTTTAGCTTCTTCATTAGCGTTAGCCATGTCGAAAATAGTTTAGGTCACATGTGAAATTGAAATGTAATCATTTATTCGGATTAGCTGGTCTAGTGAACCGGAGCAAAGTCTCGAATTTCATCAGAGCGATGGGCGGGCGTTTCATGAAAGAAACAAATGCCCAGGTCTCCTGGGGCATAAATAATGAAAGCCGTTTCGTTTTATTTTTATGATCACTGTATATTCGGTCCATTATTTGACCCTCTTTAACAGTGCCAGTTTTTCGGTGGATTGAGCCCGCGGTGACCGCGTACCACGTTCCCTTTACGGCCTCCTCAAACAGTGCAATTCCTATTCAAATAGTCGCTCGTACAAATTGTAACATACGCGAGGCCGGGGAACCAGCTCTTCGAACGGAACGCTTCAGAAAAAGGAAATCTTTACGAGGGCCGTAAATGCGAAATGTCCCAGGACCGAGTACAAGAATGAAGAACGTGAGAAAGTGGCAAGAAGAACGGGAACGACCTGAGAAACTCGACCTTTCGCCTCGATATTTATGATAAGAGTGTGGGATGCTGAAATGTTCGATTGCTCTTGTCTTCCTTTCATTATGTTCAGGTGGCGTCGATGGACATTGATGAAGCTGTTGCCATATTTCAGTATGACATACAATAGCTAATCAAATGTCAAAGATATCCTTGTGTTTATCTTATGAAAAAATATGATTTTTAACTGGATCTAATATGCATTTAAAACTCATATTTTAACTTAGTGCTCCGCAAACGTTGTACCGCAAGACAATGGTTGTAATGCGAGGTATTTCTCCCGTAGAAGAAAAAAACTTAATAATTTATAAATAATATAAAATACTTCCTGAAGAAAAGAAACAAAAATAATATTTCATTGATTGGAATAATATACAAAGAATATCCCGAAAGTAAGTGTACTGTGACCATAACGTGCTATGTTTTTTTTTGTTTTTTAAATGTTGGTAATACTGAGTGGTAGAAAGGGATCTCCTGATAAAACGAGCATAGCAGAAATACGATAGTACGTAAATTAACGTTGTAATTTCCAGTTGCGTGAAAGATGTTAGTAAAAAATTCCGCTAAACGCGAGCAAGTCAACAGCACCCACGAGTTTTTCGGGCAACAAAATCATGACGTCAGTGTTTTGGAACCGAAAAGGCATAATTTTGGTCAAATTTCTGTCTCAGGGATAGACTATCAATTCACAACGATATTGTGAGACCCTAAGAAACTCAAAAGATCATTAAAAATAAAAGGAGGAGTATGCTGACGAGAAGAGTGTGCTTGTTGCACGACAACGCCCGTCCTCACACAGCCTTAGCTACCAAAGCGCTCATATACTTAAGGTTAGGATGTTTTGAACTACCCCCCGTATTCCCCTGACTTGAGTTCTTCAGATTATTATATTTTCTCCTCCCTGAAAAAACACATGGGTTAAAGATCTAGTGGGAGAGTTCTTCGAAGAGAGCATAAAGAAGCTTATATTACGTGACAGAATCAACAATTTCCTCTATTTTTTTCAAACACTTTTTCTAAAAAAATAGTACACTTATTTTCGGGATATACTTCGTATAAAAACATAAATTCGATGAAATGTTTATTTTTAAGTATAACTTCTTTTAAGCTAGAATTCTCAAGAAATTCTCAGATTTCGACACAATAGATAACACAATTATTAAAAAAGTTAACAAAATTATTCAATTCGTATTTAAATATGGGATATTTCACATGCGTTTGGAAATTGCCGATATTCATCCCATCGCCCAAACCGGGCAAAGACGCCAGTAACCCAATCAATTACCATCCAATCAGCTTACTTTCTGCACTAAGCAAACTACTCGAAAAGCATGTAATGATTAAACTGGACGAACTTGGTCCAAATATGATTAATGACGAGCAATTTGACTTTCGTAGGAATCACTTCACGGCTCTTCAGTTAAAAAGACCGCTCAAATATGCTTTTTAAATATTAAAAAGGAAGTACCAGAATGGTACTCTTCAACATCGAAAAGGCTTTTCACTCTGTTTCGTATCATGGTCTAATGTACAAAATGGCATATTTTAATTTTTTTTAAAAATATTAAAACTATTCAATCATACTTGTGAAAAAGATCATTTTCTGCAGGAGTTTCTCAGGGTAATATTTTATGATGCCATCGGCAAGTTCGATATTGGAAATATCGCGGATTGGTAGCAATTTGGGTACTGAATTCGATTTTTTGTCAACGCAGTGCTCTGATTGATTCGTCCATCATTCATATAGGCTGTTTCCATCTAGAGCAACACATGTAACACCAACATTTACAAACTCCAAATTGTTCAAAATAAAGCTGTGAAAATTGCAATCGATTCAATATACTAATTTCAAATGCGTACACAAAAAATAAACTTCCACCAATAAATTTTACAGGCTGACATACAATTTCTACACAAAATTACTATATCATACTAATCGACTCATATTAACACTCGCTGATTACAACAAACATAACAATCTTCAAATTCACCCATATTGCACCTATTGTATATATTTATTTACACATTTACAGTTTTCCCACATTTATTGTTTGGTTCAATCTGTTTCTTTAAACAGGATAGTTCAATTCGTGAGAATCCATTGAATAATATAAAACGTGGTTCCTTTCCTAGCTTAAACTACCTTGGTATTTCTACAATATTTTCACTCCTTTGTGTGAATTTAAGTCCTACAGTAGCACTAAAAACTCACACTATTTTCTACAAACGATTTCTTTAATGGAATAATGTGAGCATTTTCACTAGCATTTTTAACCCAATTCTCTAATAGTTTTAATGCATTTTTCATTTGAAAACAAGCAAAGTATCTTCGCATTAAAGCTATGCTGGCATACATGAAAGCTTATTCAGGAATTCTACGGCAATCTAGCTGTAGCGACATAACGACGTATCAATCCTTTCATTCCTCTGGGAATTGCCTTGTACATCGCACGTGTGCAACTCAAAAACCTGTCTCCAAAGACTTGCAGAATACGATTTATCAGATACAAAAAAAGGATGTACACATATGGGTATATCCTTGGAACGTTTGCGCCTCGCGCATATACCAAATGGGAGAAAAAAGGAGAAGCTACAACGATTTCTTAGAGGTGCCCGGGGGATTCTCTATAGAATTCGGTAAAAGTGATTTTGCTACACAGGGTTTCCATATAACACACTTTTGTATGCGAAAGTCTATTATTGAAATAGCGACATCTCATATTAGACGAGGGCGAGCGACATATATCGTGGCAGACGATGTTTTTAATATTTATGGAGCGATTACGTTTAGCGTGTTCGATTCCCGGGAAAGAGGTCTTCGGAGATGGGATATGGAAAATTGAATGTGTTTATTTTTGATTAGAAGTATGTACGCTTCGATTTCAACATATATTTCAGTTCGATACTCCGCTTGAAGACGTGGGTTTGTTGAAAAAATGAAAAAAAAATTGGATAGGTTCTATTTACACGGAATTTTTCGCTCGAGTCAACATCAGGCTTAAAAATTATACATAGCATTTTGGATAATTTCATATGGATGGTTTCGTATAAAGTGATCGATTTTATAAGACCGATCTTCAAAATTCCACCATCTCAAAACATTAATCGGAATAGAGACCAACGTATTGATATGATATTTAAAATATAAAAAATAAAAACTTTAAATATCACTCTGTAACATAAAAAAAAATTCATACTACAATAGATTCCGATTACTCGGATTTTCTATTATCCGGATTGTTCAAAATAAAACCAAAAAAATATATAATTGCTAAAAATTTATAATGCTGACATACCTTCAGAAAACACATTAATTGACACATTGAAGCTATTTGTGGAGAAGGAAAGATTCGATTAATACAAGACTACTCAACAAATCTTTAGCATCAAGACGTGAAAAGAGTTCACCTGGGCACAAAACTAGTAAAGAACGTGTCGTTATAATGGTATGTGCAAATACAGCAGGTAGACACAGATTGCCATTGCTTGTCATTGAAAAATCAAAGAACCCCAGATGCTTTAAAATATCAAAAGTCTTCCTATTGAATATGATCATTAGAAAAGAGCCTGGATGAATGATGAAGTTTTTAAACGATGGTTTGAAAAACAGTTCATACCAGAAGTGAAAAAATATCAAAACTCCACAAATAAAACATTATTATTACTAAACAATGCACCCGTCTATAGAAAGTTTTAACCAGATCGATGAAATGTTTATGGTAAAATTTCTTCCACAAAATGGCACATCGGTAATACAACCGATGGATGTAATAAAAACATTAAAAAATTAACATAAAAATCAGATGCTTCATAGATAATTGTTAGCAGGCAGAAATAACGAAGAAACAGTTATCAACTTCCAAAAAAAAATTAATTTAAAAAAATGTTGTTATATTGCAGCAGAGAGTTGGAATTCTTTAGATGTTTCAACTTTGAAAAAATCATGAAACATAATTTTGAAAAGATCTTTATTAATTTCCAGTAACGCGATAGAATCTGATATAAGAAGAGCACAAATTTCAATTTATGTAGAAGATGTAACTGAGTGGTTAAATTGCGATGCACACGATCCTGGCTTCCATATTTTGAATTATGAGAAATTATAGAAATATTTGCCTTAGAAGAACAAGGTCGAGAAGATTAAGAACAGCTGAACATGGTGATTGAATGAGAATTGTAACCAATTGTGAAATATGTTGTCTTGAATAGCTTTTAAAGCTGCAATTTTTTCAAGTTCTGTCAAGTCAAAATTCACTCCTGTTAAGCTGTTTTTATAGCCCTTTTCATGTATGATTATTATATTTTAAAGTGGGATAAGATTATCAATGATGATTGGCCGATTACAGTAAATCTCTTTTATCAGATTGTAAATAAGCGTATCAGAATATGTTTATTCAAGTAAAATGATAAATTTGATATTTTTCTTTTAAGTAAAAATTTTGATAACGATTTTCTCCATTTTATATTTTCAATAGAGATGGGATATATAGGAATTAAATGGGCGGGGGTTGCGTCTTTTTGTCTTCCTAAAAAATATTTATGAAGCGTCTTCAAATATGTATGGAATTCGAAAATTAAACATTTTCAATAAAAAGCCCCGATATGTTAAAATAAGGATGTTTACCATTTTTTTCCACAAAAAAATTCCTCGAAACCACATTCCTCAAAATGCCTCCTCGTCCTTTAAATTTCACATTCGGGACTTGCTCTCACGTCTTCGGTCCGTCCTTTTTTATTTCAATATCCGCACGAGATTTTTAACTCGCATAAATGCTTTTCCCCTAAGAGCGGTCGGAATTTTATATTCGACCTTTTAAAAAATGATAATTCTATCAATTACTACTCTTATTCGAATTTCCTTTTTAAATTTTTTCCAGTCGAAAATTCCGCTCCTTTTTAACCTTTTCGCAATTCAATTCGTCCTTATTAATAATTGGTCTTTTTGAATCGAAACAAACATCATATTTTAGGCTCGCCCTTATTTCGGCATGGACCACTTTGGGAGATTTGTTTACTCACGGGTATAGGAGACAGAGTAAGTCCTCCCTCTAGAGTCCGAGTGCCATAAATAGTGGCAAAATAAACGAAACTTACGGGCAAAATGGACCCTTTCTATCCCATGATTGCCAATAAAGACTCGCAGTCTGACCAAACAAGAAGTTAATCGGCGAGGGGACCAAAGAGTGGGTGAGTGATGAAGCGAAGTTGGTAAGACGTGATGCGGAGGCGTCAACGGACGATCGAGGCTTTGATTCTAAAGAATCTGTTGCTTTTGGGGAGGGCTTCGAAACATAAAGGAGACAATATACTGTTTACACTATCGTTGATGAATTTTGGTTCTTGATAATTACAAAATATTGACTCTCCAAATTAAAAGACAAAATTTATCGATTGTTGTTGCCAATTCTAGATATGTCTGTATAATTTTGTTATAATCACGCTATAATATTAGAGTGTATCAATATAAATAATACCAAAAGTATACAATTAAGTTCTAAATCAAACGTGCATAAATCTGCATTGTTTCAATCATCTCTTTGAATATAAAATCTGATTATATTTATAAAAATATAAAGTTTAACTCTAGGCCTTTCTTTTTACAAATATCATCAATCTTGAATGCCAAAACAATAATCTTTCAAACACATTTAGATTTTGATAGATGTCAAAAACATATTTCATTATAGCTTTATCAATGTCAAATATTTTTTTATTCGTACAAATTTATATTGGAAATGTAGTGAAGTAAAAAATAAAAGTAGTTATATAAAGGTTAAGAAATTTGATCAAGGTGATTGAAATATGAATTCGCATGCAATTGCGAACTTACAGAACAACCACGAGATGGCATTGCGTTGGCACAAATAAAATGGCGTTCGTCGCGAATGTTTCGAATTAAATTTTAGTGCCAATTTTAAAACTGGGAAGCCTCCGTGAGTTAAATGCAATCAAATTTTATTTTAAGCGCATCAATTATCGCGGCACAAACAGTTCGTTGTGTCGCTATTTATACCGAATATACGGTCAACTTGTAACGATAGTCTTTCCAATTGATCGAACACCACATTAGTAATTCTGTTCATACAATTGCTACAGGTTGTGAATTTTCATTTATCGTGTCATCCCAGTGTGGCTGCATCGTTCCGACATGTATGAACTGCATTGCGGATGTGAATGAAAATGCCGTGCAAAAGTGCAACGTGCTTTTAAGAACATAATAGGAAATTTTTGACTTTCTTTTATTTGTTCATGGGACGTATATTCTTTTCTCCTTAAGGATTTTATAATGTGTTTATAACACATCGTTTGAATTCATTATTTATACAGCATGGTTAAAAAACTGTATTATACATGGTGTTTTGCATATAGAACCGGCAATTTTTTTTTTCGAGATTAAGGGAGTAATTTGCTACGTTTCACAAATAAGTCCTATATCCTAAATGTCAGGGTTGTCGAAATATATTTTTATTTTCAAAATTTTGCAAAAATACCAAAAATTTCACTTTTAAATTGTCATAACTTTTTAATCTGTGGTCTTAATAGCACGAAATACATGTTTTATGTGCGATTATATCTATATATCATTGATGCTTTATTTTTAAAAAAAAAAACTTATTTTTAATGAAAATTTAGATAAAAATATTTGAAACTAAAATTTATTTCCACAAAAAATATTGTATAAATTCGCAGAATATACAGATGGTACGTGACTGTTTTAAAATTAACAATCCTCATCCCTTCAAAGAACCTGCTTTCGATCCAAGCGAAAAATTGATTTATTAATACATTTTTTTCCATTTATTATTTTATTTTTCTGCCATTGTATTCACTTGCCTCGACAAAAACATTATGAATAGTTGTTTTGACGCTGCCTCTAGGTTTGAATGATTGATCATCTTTTTTTCCTACCTGAGGTCAGGTTATTTTGGAGTGGTTGTGTGTAGTAAAATATAAATAAGTTGACGGGCTGAAAGCTTTGTCTATTTATGAACAAGATCGCTGAAAAACGACCCGAGGAGTTTTTGTAACGTCATCGTAAATAGTCGTATGAATATATATAGATGATAAATTCGGCCAAAATTGAATATAAATAGCTATGAGGAGGCCTTCTAATAGGAACCTAAATATAAGATATTTACTCAACAAATGTTTCAACTTAAAGATGAGATACAAAGCGTTCAAATTTTGTAAATGCATTGATTTTTTCAAATATATATCCACTTATCACATATTTAAAACAATAGTTAATCTTTGAATATTACCAAAGAAAGAAGAAAAAAATTAATTCATTAAATATTCTGAACCAGCTATGTATTAATTATGATACAACTTATTATAAAAGTTTAGATCATCAGATTGTGAACCAAAATCATAAAGAAATAAATCTTTCGATTACGATAAATTTCATATTTCAATTCAGTCATATTGATCCGGGTTTACCTTTATTTCCTAGACCTGAAAAATTAAATACTGAGACGATCGATAAATTTGTACAGTACCGCTTATGAGTTACTAAATTAGCAAAAATAATTAAAATATGATTTGAAAATAATTATAATTTCTTAATTAATTCATTATTCTTTTCTTATATAAAATGTATATCCTGTCCTAATTTAACATCGTGTGAAGATCAATAGAAAACCATCATATGAAAGCTTATTTTTTTAGGAAAGATTTTTTAGGACCCATTAAGGGGTCAAACCTTTTACAACAAAAGCTGGTGAAAATGGCTAAAAACCATTGCTTTAAAAAATATCCAAAGCTTGAAGATCTGACTCTATTTCTTGACCAAGAGATAAAACAGAATCTCTTACCAATTTATAAAAAATTGTCCAGGGATACAATACTTCAAAGATGCATGGATGGCCATGCCCAAAATGTTCATGAATGTTTTAACTCGACGGTTTGGCGACTACAGCTTCATTTTGAAGATGATGAACACATTAAATATGATTATTGATACCTACTGTAAATTATTTGCTGAAAATACCGATGAAGCGTTGGTAGCGAGGTAAAACCCTAAGAGTCTTTCTGAGACAAGAGCAGCTCGTATAGCCCGAAAACAACAGTAAGACGAAGATAATCAACTTTTTAGGAAAGCTAAAGATCTATTATATACACCTGAAATCATTAGTTGATCGGCAAGTCACTAAAATTGATAGTTTTATTGCATTGAAATTTTAAAAACGAGATTATCTTGAAACTGCATTTTCAAAATGTTCGCCAGTTGAAGCTTAAAAAGTTGTTGATCGATCTGACTGAAATTTTGAGATGTTTCTTAATATAATATTATCTATTCAAGTAAGCTAAAGTTTTAAGTTTTTCGCGTAAATAAATATTTTTTGAGGTAAAAATTATTAATAAAATGGTAAAAAATACGAAAGTTTAACAAAAGAGCCTATTAAACTTTTTAGCTTAGTTGACTGCCTACACATATTAAAAATCAAAAATATTTCCATTTTCGATTTCAGTTCAACAGGAAACCTTCGACAAGTGGCGAACCGTTTGATATCACGAGAAAAGGCGCCTAATGGAATACCATATAACTCCGCCATTTTTTATAATTTTTTTATATAAAATAAATTAGTACTTTAATGTTGTAGTAAAATAATTGCAAAAATTTTAAATGATTCTTTTTCGAAAAACGACTCTTTTTCGAGCGTCTAAAGGGATTGTCCTCCTTAAGGTTCCCCACAAACGTAAAATAGTTTTGATATGTTTGCTAATGATTTGTTGTGATTATTAATTAATATTACTATAATATTAAATTAAAACACAAAACAACCCTATCAGTGTATTTATTATAAGAGCAATGCTTGTTCTTCACTGCTCAATAGGGCATCAATTACCTAATTATTATTTAGCAATCCATTAATTAATACATCAATAATTATCTATTTAATTGACGTGTTTGACAATACTGACTAACTACTACAGTACTTGAGATCAATCCTAAATGACATAATATCAATACCAACTATCTGACATAAGTGCGCAAATAACTTGGGCTTCTGAGCTTGTATTGATTAATAGTGATTTTTATACTAAATGAAATAATCTTCCCTGAATGAAAATCTTAAAGGGCTTTTTCTTCTCTGAACGATGCATCTATTTTATTCGACGTGTCTTTCGTTGAGGTAGAAGATCACGTACGAAGTTTATGCGCCTCACACGTAGAGGCCCTTTCAGCCCTTCTATGTGCAAGTTCATGACTAATAACGTATATTGAGGGAATGTATTCATTTTGCACATATTCCGACGCAACTATGTAGTTCTTTCTTTTTATTTGCGACGAAGTTTTCCACCGCTTACTTCTGAAATTTGACACTGAGCAAAGAACGCTTCCGACTCGGAAGAATTGCAATTTTATTCAATTTTCATAAATATTCAGAAGCACTGTGGTGCCGAAACGGAGAAATTCGTTATAAGTAGGAAGAAACGGTTCAGTTGCCTGTTGGCGAAAAAACAAACAAGAGCAAATTTCGTAAACAGCAAAGATATTAAATTTCAACAAGAAAACAATGTTTTGCTTCTAATTAATGTTTTATGGCGATAAAGTAAAAATCTCGTGTCTCATCTTTACAGCATAAAATAAAACCACTGCGTTATGAAAGCTACACTTCTGTTGAATGCATGGAACGCAATAAAGCCCCATGGTCTTAAAAAAGTTAATTAAAGCCCGAGTTTATTATATTTTATAGTTTTGAAAGTTGTAACATTAAGATGTAAATTTGTTATCGTATTTTAAAACTATGTGTCAATTAAATATTTAACCACTTAGCTGACGTGCTAGTTTTATCAAATCCGCTTTGATTGTACGGACTTTGATGCGATTGTGGTTATGCTTTCGATGGAATTGGGCAATCATCGATACCATCATGGTTAGAGTTTTGGTCAAATTAGCTAATTTTCAACATCCTGTTGTTGGTTAACGGCATTTACAAATCCAGTTTCCAAAAGTTCTCAACCCGCAGTTTGTTGCCTACAGAAATTATGCACTTCAACAGGAACGAAACATTCATATTGTTCAATGGTTCTCGAGCTTTTTCCATATCTCTTATTTTAAAGATTACTTTCATTAACGCGCAATATTCAAATATCGCGGCAATATAAAGATGATTTCTTCTTTTGACCTTTTAAATTCTACAGTTTGAGTTAATGATCTGGTTTGTTCTATATGTGAAAATGTATATCTATATAGTATAAAACAACCACTAGACTCGTAGCGCACCTATTATACTATATATAATATAAACTCTTCAGCGTTTAGCTAATCATTTTCATTAACAAATGGAAAAAAATCAATGCATAAAATCAACTTTTCCTAGAAGCTGAGGAAGTTCATGTCTATTGCGCGAGAGACTTGCATTTTTCTTCTTCAAATAACGATATATGCTAACTTACTGCGATGCCAAGCCTTGATCATAATATTATATTATCCTCTGAAAGATGATAAATGTCAGATGTCTTGGATGCAAGGGATATAAAACGTCACCAGAAGCATTTTCATTTGATGTTTTGCTCCAATCAGATTTAATTCCAATTTGTTGAGCTCAGTACTCCGTCTACGTAATGGCATTTGCACCCACAGACGACAGTTCTCGGCTTAGACTTCGATTAAGGAAAGATCTGGTGCTTGAAACGAATTACACGGAAATCTTCCTCGTCTCGTCTCCATCCTTTGATATTTACTTTGCATGATGCATGTGTGTGTCTGAGATGGAATGGAGATAAACATCCGTATGCAAAACAGCTGATGCAATAATGCAGGCGCACTGCAGCATAAAGCGACCGGTGCCCCGAAACAAACAAGTTAGCTCCTCACAGCGTGACACCAACAGCCAAGTCCAAAAATTAAAGCTTCTCTTCGTCTTACCTAACTCAATTTGCGAACTCAAACAAGCTTCCGCCAACCAATTATAAAGTTAAATCGTCGTAAGTTGCTTGCTAAAAATGTTATGCGGCGCACAGAGCTATAGGTGCCCAAGGCGGCCTGATGGAAAACGACCCTTTGTCGTAGGAGTCTGAACAAAACTGGCCACTCGACCGTAATCGGGTCAATTAGGAAATTTGACAAAGTCTCTCTTTTCCTACTTAATTCGTCGAAGGATTGATGGATTTACGTCGTCTTTTTGTTCAATCTTAATCTTCAATCGGGCACATTATTAAAGCAAGTGATCGATACATTTTTAACAGTATATTATGTATTTAGACGAAATTTGCAACGGAATGTTTTAACAACATCGACAAAGATCATCCATTATTAAATATGTAAGATTGTGTATGTAGCTTTGCAGGAAATTTAATGCCAACTTAATGTACGTTTTGAGCCATAAAATTTCAAACTTCATCTTCCCAACAAAATTTTAATAGACGTTTTAACTTTATAAGACCTTTTGAAAGTTATGATGTTTAAGCAAAACTAGCGATACACCAACTTTCAGATCCGTGAAATGAATCCAAGTTTGTGACTTACCCTCGAATTTGTTTGAATGTGGCAATCATTAAATTTTCTAATTAAATATATGATCTTCCAATTTCTGCAACAGCAGCTATTTACATTTAACTTTGAAGATGAATAAATTTAATTAAAATGATTGACAGTAAGATTACATGTACTTAAAGACACTCAAACATCTTTTTGTGCGACTTTTTTTGTGCGATTTCAAAGTTATGCGTTTTTTTTAAGCATTGTTTTTTAAATTACATAAAGAGTATGTGTTGAGATATTTTCAATAAAATAAGAAATAAATCATCAGCACTAACCGAAATTTGGAAAAAAAAATATAATTTGGAACTGTGTAAATCATATTGTATCTGCTATCGCTGAATTACGACCACGCCCTTTATTTTGGTTTAGATTTTTGAAATTATTGATTTTGTTTTTTTTTGCATTTTCTCAATGTTTCGACTTTTAAAAATATATTCTCCAAAGAAATTTCCAAAAACTCAACTACTTACGGAGTTATAGCTATTTTAGTGACGCGGTAACTTGGCCGCTCCTGCCATAATGAAATCTTTTAACGCGTTTTTCTCGAAACTACTTTTTTCAACACTATTGACATTATAACTCAAGTTTTAATTAATTAATTAACTTCAAACTGGGTACGAATCTTTTCTATATAACCCTCTATTTTTGCTACCAGATTTATGTCAAAATTTATTTTTAATTTTTTAAAAAAAACTGTGACAAAATAAGGCCAAAAATTACTTATTATTGTTTTATTTATGCTATTTTTAATTGCCTTATTGATTTCCCGTTTTTTTATTAACTTTTTTATGCGATTTTGGATATATTTCATGTATGAGTCTGTTCATTGGTGTATTTAACAGCATTTTTCAACAACATGTGTAGATCAATGCTTTTAACGCCTCTATTTTGTAGCTATCACGTTCTCCAGACCTGACACTACTGAATTTCTTTGCCTGGAGACATCCCCTATTTTGTAGCTCACACGGTCTCCGGACCTGATATCACTAAACATTTTCGCCTGGGGACGTGCTCTATTCTGTGGCTCACATGATCTCAAGATCTGACACCACTGGATTTTTTGTCTAGGGATGTACCCTATTCCGTAGGTCATACGCTCTCCAGACTTAACTACTGGATTTCTTTATCTAGGGAAGATTATTATTTATATAAATCGAGAACAATATTTTCAAGATAGCTATTATTCGAGGAATGCCTAGGACGCGTATAGGATGCGCAACATACAAAAATGACAGATTTAGATTTGTCCGCGGACGTGTTAAACAAATTTTGAAAGTGGTTAATAGATTTTTTTTTAAATATCCTTAAGTCACTAGCTTTTTTCCATGTATTCAGCATGTAAATCACTTCATTTGCACCATCTTGTTTATGTTTAGATTAACATTCCTTTTCAAATTATGCCGCACAGACTACAAAATCACGTTCATGTTATACTCAATAAGGCGTAATTCAAATCAAAACCCTCTTACTAAAATGAAAATTGCCCATAAATGTTATATACATTTTTTTTCATCAGAATATGCAAATTAAAACGAGCTTCACATTTAAGCATTTGCTATACAGCACGGGTCGTAAAGTTTCCGCCATTATGTTTGCGTGGATATAAAAGTACGTTATAGAGTGAACGATGCTCGTAAAATATTCTAGCAGATATGCATGTAATAATTTACTGTCACGGTAAATCTGAAAAGCTGAAACGTCGGGATTTCAGAAGGTTTTAAGGATGCGCTCGCTTATTGACAACGCGCGCTGAAACTGTATTTAGGCTGATCGATGTTTGTGGATCAAAATCGATTTTGAACGTGAGCTCTGCAAACAGTCAAACTGTGTATACCGTCTGTCATTTCGGCGTGATTTATAACGTGTAATTAAGTCACGGGTTAATTTCGCAGGGAGCAAACGATGGATCCATATTACGGACGATGATGCCAAATGCATCCGGAGTCATGTACTAATCGCCCTGGAACACAGAGCCAGAAGATTAATGGACGAGCTTTCCAAAAGAGCTTTCGTACATTTAGAGTAAATCGGCGAGAAGATTAAAATCTTAGCCGAGAGCTGTCAAAACACTAAGGCGATTCAACAAAAAAATGGACAGGGAAGCGATTGAATAATACTGTAAAAAGGATTTGATATTTTCCTTCTATTTGAATATATCTGAAATCTTACTTGGGATGACCATCCATTTAAATATGATCCTATTCTAATTTAGGAAGTGAGATTACATCTTAATCTTATATCAATATAGCTGGTAATATATCCCTATGACAAAATACATCAAGCTAAGTAGGCAGATTAACAATTTTACTGTTTTAATATGTGTACAAAATTTGGTCCAAACGTGGGAGATTCGACTAGGTAATGGTATGAGATGACTTTATTTCCTCAGGGCCTCAAAGTAAATCTGAGTAAAATTTATTTCAGTAGAATATATTTGGTAGGAATAATATTAGGACAAAGATCGTAGAATTAGATTGTAGTCAAACATTATATGTTATATATGTTACATAGATAAAATCATTTATATTATTATCTCTTGAAGAATAAATTCAATTTAATTTTGATCATACATCCAATTCATGATCTAAATTTCAACTAAATGATCATTAACAAAATATGTCAACCCATAAACTAAAAATATGCAAAAGGCATAACAATTTGTTATCTACTAATATAACGAGCAGCAAGTCGTACAGACATAGATTGTATTGGTTTTTAAAAGTTTGATGACAGTCAAATTTACATGAATAATGGTTCGATATTATATGTTGACAAAGTTTTACTGATAAAAGAGATTTCGGAACTATATTATACCCCAAACCAAAATGGACGAGTTAATATACGATTAGTATTTACGATTATTATAACTTTATACCCGATTCTATTGGTTTTATTAGATGAATTGTTGGATATTTCGGCGCGTTAATTTATTATTAATGCGCCCCGCTTTAGACCACTTCCGCCCCTTAGCACAGAAAAAACGTTGTCCATAGCAGATTTGCGAATATTTTATGTAGCGTATAATATTCGATTGAGAATATGTAAAGAGCCTGTTTTCTTAAGGGCACTCATTATTGATGGTACTGGAAACTGGAGCCAGAGATGGATATGAATATTTTATTTCGTAATGTATTTGCATATCTGTATATATCTATCGACAATATACTCGACCGATTGGCTCCCATTATGTATTCAGAAAAATATTCTCCTCGACAACAAGCGAAAATATTTTTAATCCAGACGTTCCACGTATTTGTTTCGTGGCTTATGTGCTTGAGTACAAATATAGGTTTTTTTGTGGATATCAAGCTTTTTTATAAGGACTATGATTTTAAAGAATGAGCAGCTTTTGCTATGAGTATTGTACATCGTTGACGGGTGCGGTGGAATCCCATTAGGGAAGCTTTCACACGAGCCACAGTTGATTATTGCAGCAGACAAGTGCATTGTAATTGGGCACCGGTTGTGGTGTACCAACGACAAATGCAGTAGATTAATTATACTCACTTCTTCTGGCTAGACCGATGAACAATTCTCACTAGTTGTTTTGTATTCGAGACTACTTCATCAACATTCATTAGATTATACAAGCTACATTATTTATTAGTGTGAACCATTCAAGCGGCAAAAATTACGTATCAACCTGTTGCCTTAAATGGTTAAACCAAATAATTATGAATTGATAAAAAATGCGATATAATCATATGATGAGTTGGTTTTCACGGGGAAAAAACATTGGCGAGAGATTTGGCGAATAAAGTGAATGTAGTGAAATTTTGTAATATAATATTAGAGTGTCCCATAAGTATCTTTCGTTTTCATATTAAGAAAAAAATAAACAATAATTTGTATTACATCAAAATTTATTGAATAATATATATTCCATTCTGTTCTTTTACTTTTCTCCATCTACCCGGAAGCCTCATAATGACTTCTTGCCAAAATTTCCCAGGTTTGTTGGCAAAATATTTATTAAGGTACATTTTCTGAATTAAAAGTTTTACTACGAAAATAAATAATAATCTGAAGAAGCAATGTCTTGAGAGTATGAAGGATGAGATAAAACATCCCAATCAAATGATAATAATAACACATGAGATCTGGCGTTGTCGTGATGAAAAACAACGCCTCGTCTCTTCGCTAATTTTAGCCGTTTCTGGCAATTGCATCCTTTAGATTGTCTAGTTGGAAACAATATTTTATTGAATTGATCGTTTCATCTTGCTGAAGTAGCTCATAATAAACTACCCCCTTCCAGTCCAACCAAATGCATAGCAAAACTTTTTTTGGATGTAGGCCAGGTTTAGCTACAGTTAAAGCTTCTGTACCCTTGGTACAAGACCGTTTACGTTGGATATTCTCATAGAGAATCCAACTTTCATCTCCAGTGACAAGTCTCTTCAAAAAAGGTTGGCTATTATGTCGTTGGAGAAGAAGATCGCACGTTGAAATACACTGAAGTTTATTTGAGGCAGTCAGTTCATGAGGAAGCCACACATCTGAACGATTGATGTAGCCCAAATTTGTCAGATGATTATGGACGGATGTTCGTGGAATTTCTAGCTTGTTAGCTATTTCGCGAATAGTATATCGTGGATTTTCTTCATCATAACTTTTTCATATGTGGTCGTAATAACACGAAATAACTATTTTTCTATTTTGAAATACATGTTTGATCTAAATCCTTTATTATTTTAAACAATGTATTTAAAGAAAATCAATTCTGAGCTTCCATAGTCTCAAAAGTTGTGCAAAAAAAATTCTAAAGTAAATTCTAAAACTTAAATTCCCACTATAAAATTATTTTTTGCATTGTATTAAAATAATGCATATCGCACATGTTCCAAATAACAGCCATTTATATTAATTTTATACAATTCAGTCGGTTAAATATTTTTCTTTGGAATAAATTTAATGCAGAAATATTTTATGTGTAGATGAACTCTTCTTAAATATTCGAAAAAAGTCCCTTAATTATGAAATATTTTGAGCCAACTTGGCAAAGCGTATAATCCCAGCTTTGGATGATAAGTCACGAAAAAGAATGTAGGGACAAACTTTACAGAAACCTGAAACAACGGTACTGTTAATATTCATTACGGCCAAACTTTTAAAGCGAAGTACTGTATTTTTAAACATACAAGCCCTTAAACGTTATAAATATCAAGACAAAATTAACTCGTAATTTTCTCCGCAAAATAAACACCGCCTTCTCCTTCTATCTCTGCACAAGTCTCTTTCTTTCGCAAATTTACGTGTATTTTCTCTTAACAAAATTAGGTGACGGCTGAAGCTCATGCTCTGGTGCTGTTTTGTCGAATTCACCACGTACATGACACATTTGAATGAAGCCGTAATGGAATAGTATTATACATTCAACAAGATCTAATTTGCTTTCTGGAAGTAGAATTATAATCACGTGTGCTTAAATTAATCAAACGCCATTTTGAATACCGATGCTTAGGGCTTACCGTTCAGGAATTTTCGCAGAACTAATCACTTCAAATAAGAGAGATACGTTCGAAATTGAGAAATCAGCTAATTATCTGATTAGGGCTATTATTTCACAGCACGTGCTCTGCAATAAGCTCATCAAAGATATAACAATTTTAAAAATCATGTGGCTTAATAAGGATTCGTTGAAAAAATCAATATAAAAGAGATTAGGTCTTCCCAATTTTTCATTTTTTTATAGTATTATTCAATAAGTTCGTAGGATTTTTTTCATATAATCTGAGCAGAAAATGTAATACATGGGGACTAAGAAAGCACACATTTAAAAATTTGAACATCCAATTTAATTCGTACAATCCAAGTACAATAAAAATTCCTAGATTATTATTTTTGTGTTTTCGTCCCCTCGTCGTCTCATGGAAGCCGCAGTCTTCTAGCAGGGGGGGGGGATATTCTAAGGGCTGGACGAGCCTGTGCGCCTATCATCTTAGCCTGAAGGGCCGCGAAAAGAAGGACAGAGGCATCCGCTCCTCGGTATCGATAAGACTCCGCAGCCTCGACATGGACTCGCAGCATACGACGGAAATCCTTATTTTACCTCCGTAGAAGGAGCTCTTTACCTTCGGTCACTCATCAGACAACATCGAATGCGTTCGACTTACAATCCTCAGGATCTATCCCCAACGCTTGCAGGCAACCCCAGCGGTACAGAATCCGAACAGCATTTAACGCGGCTAGTTTTCAAGACCAAAATCAATATGTAATGGGATAAATTAAAATTAATTTTACAAAATTAAACGCGTAATATTACCACACTATAGTAGAATCACCGATTATGTTTTTATGCGCTCTCAAGAATGGTGTTTTGTTAATTAGTTGCTTATTTTGAATTTCAAATTTTGAAAGCTCCATTTAGCATTCCAAAAATAATTTGTCCAATTAAGATTTGTAATGGGTTGTTTTACATATTTTATTGCTATTAAGTGGCTTTATAGGACAATTTCAGGTCGAAACTAATTATCGCTAATGATATTTATAAATGTTTTCAGAATGAATTGTGTGCATAGAAATGAAATTACTTAGCTTAAAGCTTAGAATTTAAATCCTTTTTGCTTTAAAGCGTTCATCAATATAAATTTGACTTTCATAATACTCAAATTCAAGTGCATAATTCAATACGATGCTAAATTTTGAGCATAAATGTATTATCAGTTATAAATTGGAATTTTAGCAAAAATATATAATTTATGCTTTAAATAGCAACAAACTTATTTTATATGTGTAAAGTTCTATTCGAATTTTTTGAATTTTCTATTTATATTTGAACCAAATTTGATTTATATTAAGTTTATCTTTAATTTCTAAGTTATCCAATGGTTTTCTTCAGATTTAATTACTATGGGTGAAATCAAAAATGTCGTGGGTGTCTATGCAAAAACGTCGCGAAAAATCTTTTAGGGTCTACTTGCTTCCGATTTCAAGAAGTCCTGGAATCAAGGCCATTGCTACGAAATGAGATCAGATTGTCAGGTTACGAGATTAAGAAGAGCCTTCGAGATGAGGTAGTAAACGCACTCATCCCTAACGCTAAAGTTCACTATATTTATCCTAAATTCGGATTTGACGAATCATCGAATTAACTTCAAGTGGTTCTCTATTTGAAGAGTTCAGACATGATTCAAAATAATATTGATTCAATTAACAATAATTCAATTTTTGATCACGTGTATTGCAACTTAAATTCATAAGAAAGTCTACAAATTGATTTTAGGGATGTTTTACGAGAATGCTGAAAAAATATTGAAATGGTATCCAAAACAACAAAATAGATAGGGTAATTAAACTGAAACCTTTTTATATTGTGACAATACAATCTTCAATATTTATATTAAGGGATCGTTTTTAATTTATTACATTATTTCAATGACAGATGGATGGGATCTCCCAAGAACGCGAGCTTTAATTTGATAATTGCTGAATCCTAAGTTTTGATTTGTTTTGAGGAGAAGCATTTTCTAAGACTAAATATAGAAATATCCTTGAAATTAATGTGGAATACCTTTGTTCCAAACTTATAAAGTATAGTATTTCTCAACTTTACTCTAAACAAGTACTTTAAACTTTAATTTAGCTACACAAATCATTGAATGTAAAATTTATGAATACTTGATACAAATACAAACAATTAAATAATTTTGAATAAATTTGCTGAAAATTTCAAGCGTAGAGTGAAATTTCAAAGCTTTTACTATATGCAACTCTAAAGCATTTACTCTGTAAAGATTGTCTGCCTCGAAGCATATTCATATCCGTATTGAATTTGACGTATCCCTTTTCCTATGTGAATATTAAAATACTCATGGAAATAACATGCATGCAAAACGGGACATGGGAAACTAAACTATCCATGGATAAGACGTCCGTTAAAGCCTTAATAGCGACTGACATTTCGATTTGGATGCTGAGCCATGTTCCGCCTATAAAGTTTTATTCTGCCTCAATCTTTTTACTTTACCTTCATGAGAATCCTCCATTCTCTAAGAATAGAATTTGGTACGAATTTCCGGAAATATCTTAAGACTTTTACATTCATTCAACTGTCATAATAAATAGAGAGATTCATCATATAAGATTTCTTATATTAGAAAATACTACTGCTTTTATGAAACCTAAACTAAATCGTGATAAAATAGTTTAATATCGTCTACTGTATAAAATGGTGATCTTAACTTATATACATGGCATAATAATTAACAGTTTAAACCGAAAATTGAAGATCGATATTTGAACTGTTTTGTATAATATATAATAAAATCGGCACGCTACTGATCTAGTGGTTGATTAATGCTATGTTGCTTTATAAGTAGCGTATACGTGTAGCGTTTTTATGATGATATTGTCTCTATCTTTTAATTATTTTCTGGAATAGGAGAATTGGGTCACTTTTCATGACGTTCAGGCCAATTTGCCCTTTTGTGCCTATATAAGTTTTACTGCAATTAAATATTTAGAAAGAAATTTATTTAAAATCTAGTAATTGATCTTGAATTGCAAATGAATATTATTTTAATTTATAAAAAAAAACAATGAGTGATCATGAAAAAGCAGGGATCTACTATGTTCGTATAATAAGCATAAAAATGTTACAACGTGCTTCATAATTTTATTTAATTCATGAAACATATTTCCAAATTAAAAGCAATTTTATACCCATTTTAATGAACATACCCTTAAGCAAATTTATTTTTGGCTTACGCCCAATAACTTTGCAGATGTCGTCAATAGCTTTTTTTGATCTGCGTGTATGAAAACCGCAGTTTTTCAGCGATAAATTTCACAAAGGAAGTGACATAAAGTGTAAAGTCCGGTAGACTCGATAGCAGAGCGCAAATAAAGTGTTGCGGAAAGTTGGCAAACACAGAGACTGTCATCGCTCGTCCTCGTCATAATATCCTTGCAAAAAAAGAACAATGATGTAAACTTTGCGAGCAGAATAAAGCGGACATGGCGAGGTTTTACATGTCACATCATAGTAATCGCCCCGTTCCTGTTTAATTCCACGCTTTTGGTATGGGCGGGATTCCCGCCTCTGCGTGACCCACATAAGCAAATATATGCAGCACATCACTTTTTACCGACACTCGCAGCGAGATCCCTTTTTGCCTTTAATCGTAGACGCTTCGGGATGGAGGCACATTTTCGAAATCGGAGAACAATTATTTCTTTCAAAAATATTAAGATAAAACTCTACATAATATTTATGTGTCAGTTATTAATACTTTTTTATGCGTTCAACTGCATATCATCTTCACTTCTGTCATTTTTAAGAAGAAAGAAAGGGCAAACGCAGCGTTGCGTGACAATGTTTTTCAAGCTGAACATGAATTTTTATTTATTTAAATTTTGAAAGATTGTTCATCATTGCCAATCACTTTATAAAATCTTAAAATATAAGGGTATTTTTATGGAGGTTTTCTGGAGGTTGGATCTTTTAAAAGTAAATTTGAATAGGATTCAAAATTAGCATCATTTTTGATTATAACTTTTATAGGCGGAGTAGGGCAAATTATAATCTTATAGCTAATAATTTTCCGTTAACAAATAATAATTAGCGATGCATACAATGAACTTTTCCTTGGAGCCAGAAAAGCTCACTTTCACCACGCAAATCTAGAGTTTTTTTTTGAAAATCAACCTTTTATAAGAAGACCTAGTTCCAAGTTTTTAGCCCGAAAAATGACAGGATAGCCCTGCAACGAAGTAATTCATAAAAACTAATACTTCCAATAATATAAATTAATTGACTGACATCTTTAAAAAATAGGGTTAATTTGAACTAATTCCGATTAATTATGTTACTAATTTTATACCTTTAATATTTGACAACTTAAGCATTGAGTCTCTAATTTTATATATTCATTCACCCTCTGTATAATTTTATCGAATGAACCAAGTACTTAAGCTTGCTTCTCTGCCATTTGCAGAAAATCTAATGTAAATTCTAGTCTCTTAGCTATAATCCTATTTCCAAGCTTTTCCGAGCTAATGAGTTGCACATTTCTTTAATTTTAGCTTCAAGAACTAAAAGTATCTCTATTATTATAAGAATACTTAAAATTAGAGTAGCTTTATAATGTACAGAAAATAAGAGGAGATTTTGTTAGTTTTTAGTATATGCATCAAGTCTTTATTATTTATCAGAGTATACTATTGCTAACGTATTTCAAAAGGCTTTTTATTTCATAACCATAGAAAATCCATGTCTTTGCTCTTTTATAAGAATGTTACGAAAATAAATAAGAAAATATACACTAAGCTCAGAGTAGACTTCGACTTAATTCTTTCATGGTTCAGTGGATGCAAACAACTGTGCTCCCTAAAGGTCTATCAATTGCAATGCTTGCATTAACAGATCTTATTAAGTGCATATCTACGATGCACCTGAGATCCTTTTGTGCAAAATGAGATTTATTAACGTGATGCAAGATGCAATTTATAAATTCTGAAGCCAATTCTATTGACAAAAAAATACTTGAGTATAAAAACCAGGAAGGATTTATAAATCCGAAGGAAATCAAGACTTATTAGTCTTATACATATGGATCTTTTTATTGCAGATAGTTTTATGATAAGAACAAGAATCAAGCGCTTGAAATTAATCACATTTTCAGCTGAAAGGTAGTGCTTACCACTTGCAACGTTGAGTTTAATAGAGTTTCATGGATATTAATTTTAGAAAGCTCTGCGGAATATGTACAATGTGAAACTTTAGATAAAACCCACGACACTTCTGAGACATTATTAAAACTAAATAATTCTAGACAGAGTCTCTAAAAACAATATATTTTAATTGAAGATTTATTAGCAAAATGTTTTGCTATTCGATCGTGCATTACATTAATGATCAAATTTTAGTATATGTAGTGGTTTAGTTCCTGAAGATGAAAATCCATTTAAAAGTATGCTACAAGGATAGCCTACGTTCAATATCAGATATGGTGCATTAAGAAGAAAAATTACATTAACAGAAGTTAAATCATATCTTTTATCGTTTATACATCCGTAGGAATACTCGTAAAATAAAATTTCAGCTACTGAGATCGTATTACATAAAATGTTTTCGTTTTTATGAAAATCTATTGGTTCTTGATTTTGTTCAAACTTGTGGACTATCTATAATCGATCTTTTAAAAATACATCAAGTGACTGTTTTTCAATTTTTTCTACACAGCTGTTTGAAAACGAGGGCGAGGCTTAATGATCCGCACACATCGTGTTACCATCAACTGACGCTAATTTTTCCAATTTTTCCATATTTTGTATGACTTACTTGCTATTTCGAAACCGTATCGACCGACGCAGTGGTTTGTAAATTCATCTGCTGCTCGTTAAATACATACATTATAACTCATGGTTGTCATCTGGAGCATCACAATTTGATTAACGTTTTCAGTATATATTTGAAATTTAAAAATAATAATGGTACGTATACATTTTGTATAGTATGGATTATGGCAATTTTTAACAGTAAATATTTAGTTTCGATTGTATTTCTGATCATAAGCTGACATCCGGATATTATTTTTTCGCATGAATACAAAATTTTTCACGGCGACAGATTTATTTAATCTTTTGTAATACTCGGAACGGGTTATTGAATGTGTAGATTTTCACAGTGAAAATTCAAGCGCGAAAATCTACGATAATAGATGCAGTAGCTTACTCTTGCGGCGGACATTCGTGATTTATGACCACGTCGTGAATGTGGTATAGGGGAACCCCAGTCTCCGGGTTCAATATAATATATCTATCATTTTTGAGCCAGATTTTTCTCTATTCAAAGCGTTTTTAAAAAATGAAAAATGTACATGCACTTCCCTCGTGGCTTTCAGTCGATATAATAATTCACGTCTTAATGCATACATCAAGCGAGTAAACGCTCACAGCATTTTTCTCCACGTATTCCATTTTTGTTGCACTCCTTTACTTTTATCCACGTTATCAACAGTTGAAAATGGCTGATATTAATGCCTCTATTAATATGCAAATGGATGCTAATTGAGGTTATAGCTCAGGGGTGCTAAAGTTTTGCCATTGCTTGCAATATTCGAAGGTCCAATTTGCAGTTTCGCCCAAGTCCAAGATATTGCCATATTACCGTAAAATCGAATCGTTCGATTTTCACTCCAAGTGCTCTCCTTCAAACTTTTTAAATTTACAAACAATAATAAAAATATCTACCAATATTACTATGGAATTTACTAACTTTTTTCTAACAATAACGATTGGCTTGTTTGTATAATTTTATATATTAATATGTGCTTTTTTAAATAATTAATTTAATGAAGGTCATATTATAATATGTTCATTAACCTATGAGTGTATATACGTGATATTTTCAGGTTATATTCTACACAATCAAAGGTATAGATATGTGATCTTCATTTTACAACTTTCAACCAGTGGTTCTCAAACCAACGAAATACATTTTTTTTTCTTTCTATAAATAATACTTGTTATTTATATTTCATTTAAAATTTATTTACTATATGAGGGTGATAATACTTCGCAATTCTATGGAAGGACCGCCACTGGATATGTATATATCCTTTACTTCAGGATCGTCCAACCTTTTTTGTCTTGGGAGCTACTTTTCAATTTAAAATTGTCTTAGGATCGATTTCTAATATGATTCTTATAGGAAATTTATTTACTTTCTTCAAACTTAAAACTCAAATTTACATACCCTTTATATCTGTAGAGAAATCTGTCAACGAATAGTGAAATATTAGTGTCGGTAACATTTTTTTTTTATGATGTTGTAGGCCCACGTTTTTACGCCAAATGGCGTCAGCGGTTCATAACGGTTGGGGAATTTTTACGCCAAAAGGCGTCAGCGGGTCTCAAAGTGTTAAGTATCATACGTTCAAAATTTTGCTTGCTTCCACAAGGAGAATATAATCACTCCACCTCATAGACAATCTACCCTCTACAAAATCTCATCTGTCTATTTTATATTTAATTAAATCTGTATTCCGGCTAAATCTAAAAATAAAATGTTATTTATAAATATGGCAATAGTGTCTTTTTCCATATATAATTAAATAAGTTACGATTATTAAGTAAATTTGGGTAATAAAGGATTTATAAGTGAGTAGAAAAATTATCATAATCTTAATTAGAACACAAAAACTATCCAGCTATAGCAATATGTGGTTGAAGAAAATGGGAATAAAATATAGTTTATGGATGAAATAAAATGGAAACGTTCAAAATTTTCCACAATCAAAATCCTTAAAAGTCAAAAATATCAATGAATGTAACGTTGAGACGGGGGCGCTCTCGGGGGCAGAATTCCAGGGTGACTCCCCGCCCCCACGTGCTCGCCGGGATAGCCATGCTAGGGCACGGGTCCGTTTTTATATCGGGCCGTGATGTTGCTGGACGAATGGATGGGAATAGAAGGGGGTCGAGTAGAATGACTCTCCTCTCTAAATAATTATTTATTCCGCACGAAAGAGAGAGAGATCTGGCTATAGGAAGGACGACCTCCCGCAGTCAAGGCTAACCGACGTCTTCCGACTCCCGCCTCCTGCGCGTCACTACCCAACCAGCAACGGTGTACGTGCAAGAAGCGATTGGTCGGTATGCAGGTGCAATGTCTCCGCAGGGCCACAAGAGATGGCGCTGTTAAAATAACATATTGCACCTGAAGAGAGATAGAAGATGTCGCTGTTAACAGCGCTACACTACACTACAACATATAATATACCATTCACTCATCATCGCTACCGTTTATAATTCTATATGCTTTATTCTTTTTCGAAATCTGTTGTGGGTTTTCATCATCAGAGAGCTCTGGAGTATTTCTGGTTTTAACCTTAAAAAATTAGGGAATAATCAATTGTCTGCATTTAGCGTGAAAATATTTACGTATTTAATTATAAGGTTCCTAAAATCCGTTGTAATTCTCTTGCATTTTAAAATTATTTCCATTATAGGATCAATTTCTATTTAAAAAAATCTAATTTAATTGCCAATTCTATGCCTTCTATTCTATTTTTAATGTGAAACATGTAGCTACTTTGCTGTTTTCTGACTCATTAATTGTGGGAAATTAATTTAACATTTGGATGGATTAATGGATGTCATGAATATTCATGTCATCAAAATCTTCTCCATCAATACATATCACGACAAATGTTTATTGTCTTTTGGTATTCAACTTCTATTGATGGTAAAACATTTTCTCCAGAGACTACATCTGACCACAGCTTTTTCCAGCAAGAATTTAAACTGTGTTATGTTTGATGATTGTATAATATCTAGCTCAATCTCAATATATGATAAACATAAGTAAGCCGCACAATAATTTAATAAAGTTAGCATACAAATGAATAATATGATATTCCCGTCGTAAAGTCTTTCTTGTAGATTTTTTTTAAATTTCAAACAGATAAATATTTTTTTGCGATGTAAATTAATGTTTTTCTACATGTAAACCCACGCTCGGATCTTTATTTGAAAATACATGTATGTGATGAATCAATCTGATATTTGCAAACATAACATTAGCTCAGTCCTGGTACCATTACGATACAGAGGATATTATTGAAGAGAATTCTGTCCTCGCGAGTTGAGAGGACGCGCTTTCTCCCAATATTTGCTTTCTGCATAATAACAAAGGTGGGGTAGTTGACTCACCCCCAAAAGCCACTCCGCGCGCACATCACCAGAACCGTACGCCTTATAACATGCAAACGCCGCAATTTCACCGCGTTGATTTGCTCGAAGCTCGGAGACAACACATTCTTGCCATTTGATTGCTGCAGAAAATATTTAGCTCGTACAAACATCGCCACTTTGAAGATATTATATTATGCCATCGGATATGACAGGGGGGGTAGAAACGCCTCTATGCATATTCATATAGTATGCGCGAAATAGTCGGTCACGTCTTCGTTTGATTTAATCTTACATCGTTATGCTGAGGGATAACAGTGCAAGGCTTACTGTATATTAACTTTGTACTGTCATTCACATAGAAATAGCAAAACATGCGCATGAAGCTCAATCAGATTAATTTAAGCCCACAATGGCCACCACAAAAGCCTACGATTCAAACCGTGTACATCCCTTGTGTGAATAATTGAAGACATCCTTTAACAGTAGTGACGGCACAATTTACGATTTTTAATTACTAACTAGTTACAAAACAATATTTTATCATAATTATGATACTTGAACATGAAATATTTGAAAAATTAAGAATTGATTAGCATGATATATAGATCTGCGTTTCGTTCAAATCAACTATGTCGCAGATGATTTTGTTGTTATACTTATTAAATTATTAAAACAGTATTAAATTCTGTTTATTTGAATGTACGCATGTAATGTGAAATTTATTATATTGATAAAATTAAGGATCTTTTGATACGCGAGATGAATTTTGGTGTAATATCGTCTTCAAATAAATGTCTACGAGATCTCAAGCATTTTTTGGTACATTCAACGACATAATCTTTATTCATAAAAAATGTAAGCGATCCTTGACACTCCTCGGATACATTCATTGGATGAAAATTTAGTGTGTTTTAGCAGCGAATCGGCATGAAAGGAAGAACAAAGGATCCTTTGAGATCGTTTGGAGAAAATGTTGATGCTTTTCACGCTCGGAGGCTCCCATGTGATGCTCCGATTTCGCTCACGGTCCGGGGGTGTAAACTTGTCTTGGATCGAAATTTGAAGATGGTCTCAACTAGCTAACAGGCCCCAAGTGGCCATATCGTGGTGTCCCAACACTTTATGAATATTCGATGCTCTCAGCTTACTTAAGCTACCACTCGGGGAGTAAGATTTTAGCGAAGGCTATAAGAGTAGCGGACTTATGTTGTCAGAACGAAATCCTCATTTTCCTCGGCTTAATATCTTGTATTTGGAAAATAATTGACCAATGGGAAAACTGATTTAACACAAAAATATATGTGTTCATGCAAAATAGAGTTTCGTTCGGCGTACTTTCAAAGCTTGGCATTAGGTGCGCCAATATCTTAAGTGCCATTTATAAAAGTAATTAAAATGTAACGTTTAGTAACGACTACGTTAATTGTATGCCGTCAAAAGCTTTTATCCTGTAGAATTTTCCATGGAAACAGTAAAAAAAACTAAAAATAACCTTTGATACAAAACGATTCTTTTTGTAGCATGAACGTCCGATCCAAACTAATATTATAGAGCAAACGTTTTCTTTGATAAACAAATTTCATTAAACGAACTCATAGCCCGAGGGGCATTTGAGGTTTTAATTGAAATTATCTTGAAAGAGAGGAGAGCAGCAACGATGAGTCCTGCTCTCTTTGTATGCAGTTCAAAGCACTTTATGCAAACTTGTCCTATCCCCAAGCAAGTTGTTGATTGGGTCTGGAGCGACCGTATTGATGGGATGTCCAGTTTCTGTTTAGCATGTGTAACAGCAGACGGAAGCAAGAGTTTGACCGCAAACTTATCTAGTCAGAGGTATGATTAGCAACTGTGAACTAATCAAGGTGCATAACTCTGTGCAAATTGTTACTCCACTTTGACTTGTCGGTCATGACAACCTATTAGGATCAGATTGCATACGTTTCAAGCTTGATCTAGTTTATAAACTATTTAAGAGATGTGCATCTTATGGGGCTGAAACGAGCCATTAACGAGAGCATGCACCGAGCCGGTCATTTGGATATAAAATTCATGCACATTTAGTGGCCATTTGTTCCAATGGGAACATTTAAGAATAATCTTAAAGACTTTCAGTCAAATATTTAAGCACAAAATTTAGATTCAATCACTAAAATCTCAATCATAATCAAATTTATTTTGAGCATTTTTTAATGTTTGAAAAGCATTTATCAAATTCTAACATCCAATTATGAAAATAAAATTTATTTTCCTATGGGCAGTATTTTATATTACCTGATAATAATAGAGATACCGGACAAAAACTTTGTCTAAAAAATTAATATTACCATATCAATTATTAATAATATCCATTTTTCCAGTAATTGTAATATGCCATTTGCAAAATTGGGTGAATATGGTGGATGAATTTGAACATTCCATTTATATAATATATTGCATTATCCGAATAATTTTAGCTGTATGAGGTCTCGCATATTGAAAAAATATCTTCTTTACTGAGTATTCTAGGTCTTTTTACACGAATTCCTAAGTGAATAATTCCTTTACACTCCTACCATGCAGACAAAAATGCTTTTTTAACCCTAATATTACCAGATCAAGAAGACAATGAAGATATTTTCGAAGGGAGAGTTTTTCAGTGTTTAAATATCGGCATGAAATGGCTTGAGAACCAAGAAGAGTGTAATTTGCGATTTGACAGCTTCTAAAAGAATAATTATTTTAATAAAAAATAATTTATTATATGTGGAAATAAATCTAGAAAAAAAAATTATTCATACTTTTCCCGTCTTTCCCTGTTAATTAAGATTATTTCCAATTATCCGGATTTTGATTATCCGTTAACTACTTTCATCCCCAATTAGTCCGGATAATCAAGGTTCTACTGTAATTTAAATTCGAGATTACTTCAGCTAAATTAGGTTTGGATCTCTTAGTAATAATATAATTCTTGATATACATTTTTTTAAATAACTCAATAATCTCTAATAATTAAAATACTATATTATATATAAAATATTATATTTATTATTATACTTTTAAGATCTTTCCGTTGTCTAAATACAGTATGAATGTTTTTCTTCGTCTTGTTTTCATATCATAGTTCATATTTACTTGAGTGCACAGAACTAATTAAATTTGTAGTAATTAGATAGTTCAAAGTGACTATACTGATGAGTAGCCACTTTGCAGCTCATTAACAAATTGTTAATTACGAAATGTCTACCAGTTGGCAAAAGCTACAGTTCCGTATTGCCGTAAAGTTGAACTATTCGCACCTCCATATGCAAAATTCATTGACCCCACCAAGATGAATCTGTTTACAACTACTGCAATAATTTCGCAATCAAGACTCAATTTAGCCCAAGATATCTCATATAAAATGGATTAATTAACGCCTGAAATTATTCATAATTCATCATAAAACAAGCTGTGAAATAAGTTTTTGGAAGTTCGTTACGCCTGTCAAATTGAGTAAAATCAAACATATTTCCGACACCCTTGCACATGAAGTGCCAAGAGCGTAATTTACCACAACTGTGAATATCTTTAGCGAGTATTAGGGATGCCCTGAGAGGGTTGACTCGTATAATTTGAATATTTTCGAGGGATGCTCGCCCGAATATAAGTAAGGTTCACCTGTATTATAAATTGAAAATACCCATCCCATGAGCTAAGATCGTAACGCTACACCTACAGCGACCCTCGTTAGTGAAGATAACACGAAGGAGTACACTTTCATAATTAAACCAAATACCTTCTTCTTGTGGTCCTTGCACCCTCCTCAATGAGTTACGAAATGTGCGAGAAACTATCAACGTAATATCTTAAATGCTCTCGCCGCCTTGCAAACATGACCGTTATACGACAGGACAAAAATTACGATAATATCTTCATGGATGAAAAATTTCATAGCAGTAGACTTAATTTTTAATGGAACATTTATTTTATGTAATCATATATTTTTAGTAGATAAGCAAGTAAAATTTCAGCACTGCATGGCTGTTATTAAATCACACAATTTATAGATTTCGAGGAAAAAATATCTTATAAACAAAATATATCATCCATAATTTTTAAAAAATTAATTGGTTTTTGACAGAAATTTGTTATCTTTTTAGAAACATTATTTATGAATTTTATCATCCACTTTCACATTTTTATATTTTCGGGTTGTCTTCCGAATATTAAATTACATTTGAGCTTAAATTATCATCAAATAACATTAATCGTAGATTTTTTTGGCATATTAATAGCAAAGTATTGAAAAAATAATTATTGTTACATATGCTTTTTAGCACTAAAAATATTATTTAAAAAATACTTTTGTACAAATATTGATTATAATTACAAAATATGAATTCAACCACCAAAGTAAGTTTTAATAAAAGCCACAGTTCCTACAGATTTGAATTCAAGATGACTAGTCATAATATTAATCAATGAAATACGTACTCGTACATTTTGTCCGGTGATTAATGACATTCATTTACGACTTATATAAAATAGATGTTAATGTTAATGTGTCGAAATTTGTAATCTTTAGTGCGACGGGGGTAATTTTAGCATTCGTTGGGGTGAAGAGTCGAAAATGGGAATTCCGTTAGAATGAAAATATTTTCAACTCACTTTGTTTCAGTTGGTCTTTGTTGGTATTCAGGTCCCGCTAGGTCTTCCTTTCATATTTTACAGGACAAACAAAGAAGCCGACTAACTATCCGGGAAAATTTCCCTTCAGCTTCTGCGCTAATTGTTACTTTGCTTACGGAGTTTTCTTTTAAGCCAAGGAACACTGTTAATAACTTGACGTTCCGCTCGAGTACTAGTCGCTGGGAAAATTTTCATTTATTTGGCTCATTATTTATGTTTAACTATGAGGTTTCATATAAAATAGCGCAGACACAGAAAAGAGGCAGGACGTATTAAAACATTTTTTTCGTGTTTGGCCGAGTTGAGTCTATTCTCGATCTTGAGACCTTTTGTTGATACTTAGAAGCTTTTTGTCGCTTGGCGCTTATCTAGGAAGCTCAGTTGGAGGAAGGAAGTAGTAAAACCATTTTGCATGTAGGCATTAAACGAAAGCCTCCTCATTAGATAATCTGCTCGGTTAAGCGTTTAAACTAATGTCGTTATCTCACTTCCCTCATTCTTACCTTCATTTTTAAACCTTGAAGATAAATACGAGGGTCGATATAAAATAATAGCGAAGCATTTTCTTAAAATATTTTATTATTTAATACATATTTATACCAGTTATTCCGTGATTTAGTATTTGAATTTAGACGGCTAGACGCTCAATTTTCATAAGATATACCTGCATTTTTAAAATCACATATTAGCCAAAAAATTCATGTCAGTATAGCTAACAATAGTCACATAAAAGGGACTCTGAAAAGCCAATTGAAATAATATATTTATATGAGATCTGAACCATATACAGTTTTATACAAACGAAAGCGATTATTACAATGAAACACATTGTCTGATTCGAGAATTTAGTTAAATCTTTGGTAAAAAGTTATGAAAAGCGCAAATTTATATTAAACTATGGAATAATTAATTATTGTTTAGTGAAATTTTGCAAAAGTAGCTTTTTAACCCTTTTGTCAATGAAATGGTCTGGCCAAACCATTATGATTTTGCAATGAATTTTTTTAATAGTAGCTATGTATAAATCTTACCAAATTTCCCTGAGTTTGTCCTTTTAACACACACATAGAATTAAAAAAAATATCGGGATCCTTGTGTTTCGAAAAAACAAGGATATTAATATTTATGTACAGAGTCAATAAAATAGGTTTGGCTAGACCTAGATACTTTTTTCAAAGGATTTATATGGAATGGAAAAAAATTATCTTTATTAAAATACTTTGAAATTTATCATATTTATTCATCTTAATTAGTATTGCATTATATTATTATAATGTTATAGCATAAAAATAGTCCATAAATTACTCGTACTATTGAAAATCATGCCGTTAAAAAATGTTTTTGGGATGTCATCACAGTTATGAAATTATATGCAAAATCATGTTGAAAAATATATTTTTGTCTAACATTGTCTAATCATTAATTTTGTTTTTGTTCCATATCTACTTCGCTTCTAACTACAGAAGGAAATGGTAAGTTTAAGAAAATACTTCTCACAACTAGATTTTTTTGTAAGTTTATCTATTTTGTAAAAAAAAGGCATTATTGTTATTCGAAATGAATAATGCATAACGTACGTTTTTGCCCTTTTAACATATACAGCCTTATTTATTTTTCATATCTTAAATATTCATCGCCAGTGCTGAAAATACACATTCAAAATTATGATTATAGTAAATTTGGAAAATACCCAAAACGTGTCAAATTTCTACAAAATGTATAGAAACCCATTTTGGCGCCATTCCATTCATTTGCATTGTTTCCACTGAAATACGTGCACCCCGTCATGAAAGGTGAACAAAAGTACAACTGTAATTGGATTAACTTTTAATAAGAAGTAAGAGGTAATGCGATATTCCTTCGGGACTTGTTATACGAGAATAAAATATTTTAAGTCCGGTAGTGGAAGCTTCCTACAAAAAAAAAATACTGAAGGAGGAAGAAAATTTGTTATGGCTCGGCGCAATAAGATTACGATCCACAAAGAGCAGAAAGTGGCATCAAATTGAACGTTGTTAATGTTGTTCTTTGGAATGGAGATTATATTTACATTGTAGCTTCAATTTTGTTGTTGTTCAATTTGGATGAAGGCATTCTGCTATTAGGTTGTCCAATATGTTCTTGCGCACATTGAACATTTTTTAATCAACTTGAGAATGTCACTTTTGATAACAGGGATTATATTTGTGCTATTTTTTTCATAAATAAATACGCCCTTATTGACTCATACGAAATCGTTAGTTATTCCTTGTTGTCATTGTCAAAAAAATATTATCAAGACTTACTCAATTTTCCTGTTAA
Organism: Stenopsyche tienmushanensis; assembly: GCA_008973525.1. Taxonomy (NCBI): domain Eukaryota; kingdom Metazoa; phylum Arthropoda; class Insecta; order Trichoptera; family Stenopsychidae; genus Stenopsyche; species Stenopsyche tienmushanensis. Next base: position 46,884 of record WACJ01000351.1, read on the forward strand.
ATGTGCCCTCACCAAAAATAACGTTTACACTTCTCATATTAATCCTACTAAAACTATCTAAATAAATATATCCCATGTTTTTATTTTGAAATCAGTTTTTATATCAATAAATTCTTGGTAATGGTTTTGCGTTCCTTACACACAATTACACTTATTCCTGTTCGGCTAGCCACAGTCGTGACAAAACTTTTTCATTTCCAAGGACTTTTCCGGCTTCCAGGATCACCGTAGCGTTTATTCGCACAAACAAACTCACAAACCAACAAATCAACATTACTTTGAAGGAGGGATTCCCCTTGAAATATTGCAGAAAATCCTCAGGCGGACGTCTTCAGGCGCCTCAGGAGATTGCATCGTAGAAATGTCCGACTATTGTTGTAGAGGGATTGTGTGAAAGCCTCTGCTTTTGTGGCAAAGACATCCTTGATTTTATTGTGGTAACAATTCTAAACTCTTTAAACTAGAATAAAACTTTGGAAAAGTGCCTCGTCGAAAATCGAACTTTGTTTTAACTAATCTGTAAAATTAAGCTTCAAAACACTGCTTCACCTATTTATAAATTAGTTTCTCCAATTACTAATGGGTTGTATTTCTTCGAATATAAAGTTTTTAATATCATGATTCTCAAATTATGGATTGTTTTCTCTTTAAAAAATCTTGAACAATATAAAAAATATATAAACGAAAAGCTGGATCATTGGAAAAATTTCACTAGAAGTGAAATTTTTTTATATATTTTTTTCAAAAAAATAACATTTTTAGGAACAGAATCTTGCTTGGGGTGCATAAAATCATTGAACCGGCCATAAACAATAATTATAATTGAATTAATTATGCGGTTGCTGTAATTATAATAAATTAACATAAATTTCTGGATAAAATATAAACAGCTCATATATAGGGGTTGGAACTTTTCCAAGTCAAATTAACATTCTACGATATATCATTGTCGTTAGTAAGATGATTAAAATATTAATATGGTAATCGCTATCATTGTATTGATAATGTGTCGATTGTTGTTTGATTTGGAAGATTATCAATTCTCATAATACAATGGTCAGATATTAATTAGCTAATTTGTAATATGGGATCATATTATACATACATTGTAAAAAGTAATTGATATCAATATTGACAATAATTTTAATTAGAAAAGAGTAAATCTCTCTTATATTAATAGCCACTTCGTATGAGTTGAAAACATTTTCATATGTAAATACGTGAGCAACGTCCTTCCGAACAGACAAAGGAAGTCATGTTCATCATCGCACTCAGGATAACATGGATTGAGCTACGGTCGTTTAGGAAGAATTTTAACGTTTTGCCCATAAGGGGGCGCTGGGAGTCCCGGCCGTTGAGTTTGGAGGGAATTTAACGAATTCTCCCGGCGTATATCAGTTAACTGTTTCCCTTTGACTAAACGTCACGACGCCTTCCAGGAGCACACGTTTTGCGGAAATTCTTCAACGCCCGTCTTCCCGGCTTCACGCGCGATCAATCATACAGGGCCAACGTGTTATTACACCCCCGTGTGTGCTCATGAAGAGGGGTGTGATAAGAGCACCGAAAGGTAGCCCCCCAAAAACATAGTTGGGATGAACGCCCACGCAAAGAGCAGCCCCAGCGCGCACCTACCTGCCATATTTTATTTCGCTAATAGTCACACCTTATTCTAATGCTCATTGTGGTCTCAGAGCTATGGGGACGTTGACGAGGAATGCGTAATCGAAAATAATAAAACTATTCAAGCATTTTATTTTTATTACAATTTATTTATTTATTAACGCTCAAAAAGTCGTTTCTGCGGTTGCACGGAACTTTTTTCCGTGGAACCGCAAAACCCGATTCCGCAGACCTGCGGGCTAACACATCACACGAAATCTCTCCACGTGTTAAAATTTTAACCTCTAAAGGAGTACTATCGCAGGGCCTGCGATCCCCCTCCTTATTCAGAAAGAACACTCTTGTAAATTGAGCTCGGAGACAGACAGAGACAGAGAAAGAACGTAGCATAGTTCGGGAGACAGAGACGAAGAGCTTCTCCGCATACATCGCACGATTGTATAGATCGTTAACCCAAATTTATCGACTAATAATGATTTCGATTTCAAGTGTGTTATTTGTTTACTTCAAGAATTTACAGAATATTTTGTTCTATCGACAGTGTTTATTTGCTCTTCGCTGCTTGTTGAATGAGTCTTTGTCCAATCATCATTTCGTTCGAAAGCAGGAGCAAATTAATCGATTTCTTGTGTATTGTTTCTGTGAAGAAATTAAGTGGCTTGTATGCTATCAACAATGTTTATTTACAATTGACGCTGTCTCAAATTGAAGATTGTCTTACGTTGATAGGAGCTGACAGACCATTATCGGTGTAAAGCAGGGGAAGCCAACCCATGGCCCACATTCATGCATCCATATATTCAAAAACTAACTGTTGAAATTATGAGAAAAAACTAACTTTGATTTTAAAATAATATTCTTGCGAAATATATGACACATATTTTAAATACAATAATAATAACTCATTGTGTTTCAATTTTTAACTCGAAAAAATGTTTAAATCTAATATATGGATATATAATTTTATATGTGGCCCGCGTAGTTATGATGCATTTCCAACGTGGCCCGCAAGATCATTTGGGTTGACTACCCCTGGTGTAAAGCGATTATGGCATCAACGACTTCATCAATTTTAAATTTGCTCACTCCTCAAAAAGTTAAGACCAATTCCATTTTGATTTTATATGTGATTTTTTTTGTATAAAAGGCATTTTGAAGATGCTGATGACTTTTTTTAATTTAATTAGTATTTCTTATAGGGACAAATTTATTTGAATACATTTATTTTTCGGCAAACGACAGCCACATTATGGCTTAGTTAATATTTATTTTTTAAATTAATCATAAATCCATTTAAATATGAAAAAATATTTTTATATAAATTTACATAATCCTTCATGGATTTTACCCTGGTTTAAAATGAAGACTTAATTCAAATGTCAAACGCGTATATTATACTTTTAAGGATAATTTATACCAAAGTTTCATTCTATAATTTTGAATCCTGATTAGTCATAGTTTTCCCACGGTAAATCTAATTTTAAAATCGGAAAGAGGAAACCATAATTTATCTTTCGCACTGAAATGGGATGGCTTTGTTCTTGGGCGAGACGAGACAGACCCACGAATCCGAGATTCAAAATGTATACGATTGATCAAATCTCGTTATAAATTGACTGTACGTGGGAGTGCTTCAGTTCTAAATTTAATAATAAAATATTCGATACAAATCAAATTTGCGAGTAAAATTCATTTTCCTTCCGAAATAATTTCCCCATTTTTCCCGGAGGAGCCTTCATTCACCCTCTCCCTTACTCAGCGATTAACAAACTTGGGACACCCGACGTCATCCTCTGACAGTCGCCCTATTTACGCCGCGAACCCCGCGTATAAAGATAAATATAAAAAGTTTGAAAACACCCACCTTGCGAGCCCCCCCAGAAAGAACCTTAAAATACGCACATTTCCGACTTTGCGTATTCCACATTTTTGTCGAAAGGCATTTTTCTTTTGTGTCGGCCTTAACATAATTTGCACCCAGCTGGAAAGCCCGCGGATGAATGATGCGATAGCAGTGCTCTGATAAAACGAAGACTACACCTTTTCTCCTCCCGAATAAATATATGGTGTACATGAGATATGTAAGGAAATTCCCGATGGAATCCAGTTAGATGTCGGAGCATGTGTGCTCTTTCATTTAACCCAAGGAATTCATTTCACGCAAAGCATTTCTCAACATCTCATAGTTATCAGGTGCATTCCAGGGATGCTCAGATCAAAGCGTTTATTTCCTAGAGTCACCAGTTTTATGGCATTCTCATGGTTTCTATTGTAACATATTGAAGTTAAGACAAAGCCCATGTGTATACAAAATAACAAGCTATTTCAGTCGCATTATATTTATGGCAACCAAATAACAACGATTCCATGTAAATATATATGCCATAGGGCAGAGTTGAACGAATTTATTTAATCTTGGAACAAGACCCTCTCGTTGGAATAAATGTGTGAAATATCTATCTTTCTCAAATGGGACAGATATTAAAATGAAGCATGATGTATTTCAAATTTATAAATTGGATGCTTCAAAAAGTATCTGTTTGAGGATTTTTAATACCATTTTAGAGCAATTTAATGATTAAAACAAAATCTCAAAAATATTTATTGACAATCTGGATTTGTTCTAGAAAAATGGTGCTTTTTATATTTAAAATAATTTTGATAATGGTAAGAACCAAAATTGCGGTCAACCCCATTTAAAAAGACAAACTGCGAAGCTGTGCAAAACAATGCTACTATGGGGTAATAAAAGTAAATCTTCGCTCAGAATACTTCGACTATTACGATTAAATCAAAAGAAGTGCTTATATTAATTGAAAACATTTTCGAAAATATTTAGAGATTTGAAAACAAGCCAATTAAATGATACTGTATGATCGTAGTTCTCGCTTACCGGTATTAATCTTCCACCACCCGTATCAACTAATCGCTCTGCATTCATATCTGCCAGTGATATGTTACTAAGTTTCATGATTAATTAATTTAATAGATTTTGATATAAAGTATGTGAAAAATGATGTTAAAAGTATATGAAAAACTTCAACCACTTGGATTTCTACAATTTTATATTGATAAAATATTATACAGGGTGTTTTGCATATGGACCGAAATTATTATTATTTGCTATGTTTTATACATAGATCTTATGTCCTAAGTGTCACGGTTGTCGAAATAGAATTTTATTTCAAAGTTTTGAAATTCAATTATCCAAAATTTCATCAATAAGTCATCATATTTTTTAATCTGTAGTCGTAAGAGTATGAAATAACTGTTTTTGTATATTGCAATATATTTTAATCTCAATCTTAAAAAAGCCTACTCTTAGAACAGCCTGATTATTGAGAAAATATACTGAACTTGAATTTTTTTCGAGAAAAGGTAATCAGAGCGCATTTTAATAGATTAAGGTTTAATTTGTAAGTCTGTCTAAATTATCTAGGAAAGTTGAAATATCAGAGATAGATTCGATGGTTTTAAGAATTTTCATGTCGTCAGCAAACAAGAGATACTTTGAGTTCCTGAAGCAATCTCCAATATCAATAGATTTAAATCTATTGGTTACAACAGCCTAGCGTCTTCGATCGATGTAAGAGGCTAACCATCTCAGCAGGTTACCATGAATACCTACTTTGAAAATTTTCTGAAGCAGTATAATATGAACTAATCTATCGAAAGTCTTGCTGAAATCCTAATTCATGCGAGCATTTTACAATGAAGAGTGAAGAAATAGCGTCTGCTCCTGCTGATTCGCTCGTATTGAGAGTAGACAGGATTTTTTCCACGCAATGGAAAGAAACACAGATATCATTAATGAAAAATATGGCTTCACTTATATAGATGTCTTTGATATTATCCAAAATCGGAACGCTGGTGGTATGTACATCCAAAAATGTTATGTTTAAGATGTTTTTATTAAATTTATTTTAAAAAAATGCTCAAATTGGTCACCTCTGCTTCGTATGCACGCACTACACCTTTCTCGTATTTTAGTTGTAATTGCTGAAGTAGCATTTCCTCGTTCATTTTTGCAAAATAATAACAAAATACCCCCTTAGCTCCCCAAAAAATTTGGTCGGTCCATGTACAAAACACTCTGTATATACAACCAGTGCGGGCTGTTTATTAAATTTACTCATCATAATCGTATATTTAAGCAATATCCAATTTTCTAAGCTGTAAATAATTTAAAATAAAGAGCTTAAAATCACATTCAAAATCTCTCGTCGAATAAATTTGAGAAAATCCCACCACATAATCGGATTGCTTCATATTGATAAGTACTTGCTCGATAATTTAAGCATCAAATCTATCGGCTCCATTTGTATTTACTCGTTAATACAATTTTATAAAATCACATATTAAGGAAGATTACGCATACTTTGTATTGCAGGACTTTCGTAACTGTTGAGGTAATTCCATCACAAAATATCAACAAAAATATCAACGACAATCAATACTTAGTTTTGATTAGCTCAATGAATCTATAAAATTCGAGCCCAAAATCTAGTTTTCGATGCTCATATTGTGCTTATTATGATATTATTTTTTGATGACGGCCCATTCGATTAATTCTTTGAAGCCATGAATAAACTTCTAACTATATGATGTACATAGTCTAAATATCATTTATTAAGTGCTCGTACTATCTCAGCTTAAAATCTGTTTGAGTTTTGAGGATCTTCCTTGTTAATCCCAGTATTTTGTAGCTTCTTATGCCTCAGCTGGAGGTTTTCACGTGTAAACGTGATAATGACAATATTAATTCGCGTGTTAGGAACGCGGACAAGAATTTCCTGCCATAGTGCAGACAGTGTATTTATGTTTAACTTAATCCTTCGTGGTGGAACGTTACAGCAGGGAAAACAAATCCTTTCAGATAAAGACGTGGTCGTCCTTTTGTTGCTGTTTTAATATGGTCCATGCTATACGTACATCTAATGCACATTCCTTGTAAGATGTAATACTTATTATTTATTTGATTTTGTATTTTTCATCTTTGTGTTTTTGTTGGTAAATTAATTTAAATATATACATGTTGAGAGTCATTGCAAGAACTTCGTATTTATGTGAGCTTTTGCTAAAGGGATTTCGCTTTCATGAAATAAACAGGTGTAGGTTGTTTAATATCTGATATATAGAGGTATGTTCTAATATTCAAATTGAGCTTCTCAAAGCTTTATCAATTTTTAATTGAGATTATCAATGCATCATTAAGTTATAGATTTAGTATACAGGACAAAAATATACTTAATCAGCCAGATAAATTTAAATGGATTTTAAGTTGCGTTACATCTAGTTTCTGCTCAAATTTATTTTAATCCTAGAAAAATATGGGATTCTATTATAAATTTTAAAAGTATTAATAATTCTGTTCAAATTCCTCAATATATTAGCCTGAATTTCTATTTCTTAGAAATTAAAATTTGTAACATATATGAAAATGCAAATATGAATATCTGATAATGAAAGAATCATTTAAAATAAGTATAGTCTCACCATCCGCTCGTAGATAGTTAATTTTGGCAGTACGTGTATATATTAATATAGTAAAAATAAAATTAAAAATAAGCCTATGATAATTAATGCTATTTGAATCACGACCTGAATAAATCCTTATATATTCATAGCAACTTGCTGCTTTAGTTGTGGTTGTGGAAAAATTCAGATTAATCGTTTTTTTAAGCTAAATTTTAAATATCTTCAAGACTTGTTCCGCGTTAAGTTTATACGATTCAAAGCGAATATTCCAAGATTATGATTGAATCAATCGACCCGAAATGATTTCATTAGAGTCCAACTCCGCCTCGAATCTTGTAAGATCCTTAAGCCGAGGGTTAATGTACAAACTCCGCTTAGCCAAGCCAATTTTATCAGTTTGAACCACAGATTTGGAACGAGTGGCCAGTATTGCGATTAAAGGATACCGAGGGAGAACAGCAGGGGCCTTGTGGTGACAAGGAATGCGTGTTGATTAATTGTTTTAATTAACGCGTATGGCGATTAATTCCTTAGAGCAAAGTTTCGTCGCCATGGTTAGAGCTTTTGGGGGGATAAGCCTATTTACTAGCGCTTAGTCTTAATTTCAGACGCCTATTATCCGCCATCGGTGTGGGGGGCGCCCAAATCAAAGGGCGCTACCGATTCAGGGGCCCATACTTAGACGCATCCACTAAATGAACTGTTACGTAAGGTTTCTTCATAGTTAATAATCGATCTAGAGCATTTTTAATGGAAAAGCTGTTAAATATAAAATATGCATTTTGATGCAAATTCTCCCAAGAAGCCATTTAATGCACTAAAAGTAATGTAACTTTAGCATTTAAGCGGGTTAATAAAAAAGCAGGATAATTAAAGGTGCTTGAGAATTTTAAAAGGTAATGCAAATTCAATTTAAGTGATTCAAAATTCATATCGCAATATATTTCTAGGACTATTTTGTCGAATCTGTTAAAAAAGGTCGAATCTGTTAATGCATACATCAAAATTGTCGAAAGAAAAAGCTAAAAGGGAGATATTTTTAATACCTATATTGCTACACCATTTCAGCTATTTGGAAAGAATGCATTAATTAAATTTTCTGGGTCCAGATTAAATCTGATTTGTTCATTCTAAAAAAGTGAATAATGAGACGATTAGTTACGTTGTATTATTGGCAAAAAGTAATCTTATTAATATAGAATCCTAATTTAATCACATATAGAAGGTAATAGGAAACGATCACAATAAAATCGTCCATTTCTGGAAAAAAATCGCATGGAGATCGCTTGTGTTTGATAACGGATATCCATAAGTACTTTTAAAACTAATATAAATGTTTTTGATAAAAACTATTTTTTATTAACACATTGTCTGTGGGAAGCATATTTTTATGTTATTACGTGATATTTTTTTAAATTGGCCAATGAGAATTTATTAAAGCAACTTTTACTAAATTGAGCATTTATTCAGAATAATTCTTCTTACTGCTATAGAGCAAACCATGTGGATCACACATTTTAAAATATTTTTAAAGACACAAATAAGAATGTAAATCATTGAAGTACCTGTAGTAGGATGTATTTAAATCCCTTCCGAAAGGAATGTCATCTTTGACTTACCCTTCAATACAATAAATATACATTTGAATGATATATCGAAGTCGTTAAAATCCTAGTCTAAAATATTCTTAAACATATTGAATAAAATATGCGAAAATTATTTTATATTAAATACGAATTTTTTGCGAAATATTTGGTGGGTACTGCCTTGAATTTTAAAAATATATAGGTTATTTAAAACGTGATGGAATTTTATGTAAAAGTACGTTTTTTTAAACGCGATATAGAAATATTGCAGACGTCAAAGGTGAAAAATGCGCCAAATGCCCCCGAAGAAAATGTGTTATGAATATTAGACCCGTAAAATCAATTTTGTGATAAATTTCTCTGCATAATAAATCAATGTCTTCTATAATTTTTGTTTTCTAATTCGTCAAACCATTTGTTATAGTTAAATTTTAGTGGGTGAAATTAAATCTACTTTTAAACAATGTTCTAAGCGTTCTTAAGGATTCATGGATTTTTAATTATATTGTTTTTAATACTACAAAAATTCAGCTTTCCTTTCATAGATTTTGAATGTTTTCTGTGAATTCTATCATAAATTCGCTTGCTTTTTTTCTTGAATTATAAATAAAATGATTTTATGCAATTTCTTGATCTATACTAGAAATATATATGATCTATGGTTGAGGTAGATATACTTCATTTGATATTTGATTAGATATTGTAATTGAGTATATAAATTCATATTATAATTTTGCTTTGGGAATATATTTTAATCCCGTTGTTATACAGGTATTTTGTGAAATTTTGCATGGTTATTTGGTATTATGAGTAACTTAGTATTTGTTTTTAGTGATACGATATTAGATCGGATGTTAATCTTCCTCGATTAAGATGTAAAATAGCCCCAAGATTAAATTTCAATCTATTAAATCCATGTTTTGTTTTAGTAAAATGTGTTTCTCATAGGTTGATGTTTGAATTTTGTTTTGCTCCGCTTTGAACAATGAGTTGGCAAAATCGAGTTACTCGATATCATCACAATATAAGATATTTCATTGTTTCCTTTCAAGCCAAGAGGGTAATTATGTGGAAATATGTTTAGCTGAAAGCATTCTCCCATATGGAAAACCTTATAAAATGGTTAGTTATATTCATGTCTCGAGCAAAGTATGGGGCATTAACATAACATACACTTATCTCGTTGCATTTTCCACATACTCTTTATCTTCATTCGTCGAAAGTTAGACGAGGACTTTTGCTCCTGAATATTTCTCGTTTTAATGGAAAACAAACTCGAAGGCCTATAACTTATCTAGCCCCTTCACAAAGGCGAACGTTTCCTCGTCTCTTTTTTATTTTTCGTTCTTTGCCTTCCTTATTTTTAAGTGTGAGGATCGCAGTATTCCCAGTTGGACGCTTACGGGCGCCATGTTTCGCCTCACGGTATAACGACTTGTTTTCAGAGGGAAAATAAAACAAAACCCGTGGCTTTACATTTCGCAGGTTAATCTAGGATTTGTTTGTTTTCCATCAATCGATTCGCTAGTGTAAAATAATGCCCGAAACAACAATGGCGCCCGTCACCCCCGAAGGACCCTTAATGTATACCAAAATCCTTTACTGGGTCTAATTCTCGAAAAGGTGCCTTGCGATAAAAATAACCCGACCATTAATTCTAATTTAGATTACTCTCACGCCATTTTTCACGTTTCGCAGACGCATACCGTTTTACCTGCGTATTCTACACGCACCACCTTTACGTGATGATATAATATGATAACTCGACCGTAATTATATTTAATATACGAGAAAATTAATAATCACACGGATGTGGATATAAAATGTAAAATACGGAGGGTGTTCGCAAAACCGACTGTCTAATTTTGGCCAAATTTGAAGGGTAATTACGAAAAAATATGACGAAACGCTTAAAAATATGAAGTAACCTTAAAATTACATCAAAAATTTAAGCTTGAATTAAATATGAAATAAATCCATGATTTAATGGTTCAAATTCATTTACCAACAAATATGATACAATACAAACTTTCAAATTAATTTTCTAAGAGAAAAGATGATTTTATCTGATGATGAGCGGAGACATAATATTTATGGAAGATCTTAAATCTATTTTGTCATAGATGATTTTCTTTATGTTTCTCATAATTTTCATCTATTTATCCATTAATATTAAATTACTTAATATTTACGCTAAATCATACGTAAAGAGATTATTATCTACATTTATATAGGCTTCAAAGGCAATGTTGGAGTTAATTCATAATTGTTTCTGGCTATCTTGACTGAACTTTACTTCCTACTTATTCATGATAATAAACTTTAAATTACTGTAATCACAGATGATTCCTTTTGTATTTAATTATTTAATAATTATTAACACATTCCCGTCGGGTTATGCATATGTGCGCCTTTTAGATACTATCGGTAAAAGCGCGAAATGCGCCTTTAGTTTAAGTTTTTTAAAATCGTTTCACGTATTTAAAAAACTTGAAAATATATCAAAATTGAAATTTGATAATTTCATGTTGAATGTGGCAAAATCTTGATCTTGAATTATAATTTAAAAAAATATTATTGTTTGTTCAAAGTCAAAAAATATTTTTTATCACAATGGTACGCACACCACAGCCTAAAAACTGCTATGTTCACATATTTTATATAGTGAGAGGTTCTTAACATTTTTATAGAAACTATCTTGTATATTACCTCCTTACACCGAGCTACTATGAATGAATGATTTTTTTTACAAATTTTCGCAAATACACCCTGCGTCAGACAAAAGCTGTGCAACATATCACTCAATAAGTTCGTAGGATTTTTTTAAGAAGTTGCACGAAAACAGTCTCATATGAAGAAGAATAAAAATCCTATGAACTTATTGAGTAATGAGTTATAATATGGCATATTCAATGAAAACATTCATTAGTTTGTTTCTCAGTTCGAAATTTAATCAATAGAGATTTGCAAAGAACGTCATTAATTACAACATGTCTGGAGTCCACATTTGGAGTTCTTAAAGAAACCTTTTATTGTGTAAATTAGTATTCTGTAATTATAATTGTTGTTGATTTCAAGTATTCCATCTTAAACGAAACAATTTAAAGACAACTTGATCCAATAAAATTAATCAAACTTGTTTTGTATTCGTTTTTCAAAATTTGTACCAAATAAATGGCCGCCTTAATGGAGCAAAATCGAATCCATGCAGATTTAGATAAAACCTTAGTCAAATAGAAATAATATTAGATGCAATTTAAAGGCAGAATTATTCCATAATAAGGATTTTGCTTCGGTTCCGGATTCTGCGCTCGTTGTCGGCGATTTAAAGTGATTTGGGCTTCAGAACAGTCAACTAACGACATCGAGGACGAAAATCTGTACAACATATATTCTATCCTGGGAGCTGCCATCGCAATCCTCGCAAAGAAAATGGAGTCCCTTGACAATTGTAAACACAAATCGGATTTTTAATGATCAAAGTGAACGGGAGAAAAGAGCCTTTGTAAGTGTAAACGCTCTCTCTTATTGTTCAATATGGCGGAGCCCTTGATGAGATTGCTAAGATTGCTCTGTTTTATATTGTGTTTGCGTTGGCCTTTTTCCTTTCTTTCCCTATACGCTGGGCTTACTCCATCCTCTGCCCTACAATATTTTCATTTCGCTTCTCCCAGGCTTAATGATTCTGTAATTTATCTCCGCGCCGGAATATCTCCGTGTTATCATCTCACAGAGGGCGATTGAAAGGATAATTATATTTGTTTTCACTGTTATTATATTCCTGCTTTGTGAAGATGTTTAAGGGTCGACGTCTATCAAGTAACGGCAATTTATTATTATCGTTATCAACTTTTTTATTGTAGCTGGATGAGAGCAGCCTGAAATCTTATCCAAAATCGATTACCATTGATGCTCATCGTACCGATAAATTATTCCAGATTCAGCCCTTATTTATATAAAGCACAGTCTTCATCGAAAGATTATCCTTTATTGTTTATTTAATTCCCACTGGCAATACACATCTAAGCACTATAATGGCGCAGACTTAATTTAATTTAAATTAATTCATCGCCTACGACATTTTCATTCCATCACGCAAAATAATTTCGATTAAATAGTAAAATAAAAGAAAAGTCAGACAGGTTAATGCTCTTCGATGCTCAAAATCATTATATGGGTAACGACCTTTAATATCCCTACAACAATTACATCGAAAATAGCATAATATTAGCTATGCCTGTGTCAGCCCCATTGTGATTGCTTTACAGGCAATTAATTAGTGCCAGTTGATTATTCAATTTATTGATGTTGCTTTAACTGTTTAAATAAATTGCGTTTTGTCCTTTGAACTATAATTGCATAAAAGCCGGTGAACTGTAATTGAGTCCTAAATTTATAAGCAAGCAAACCGATCGTTTCATCATACATGCAAATGATTCCTAAAATAATATTATAATAACCAATATATCAGGTTTTGTAGCATCTCTTTATTTTGTATCAAAGTGTTCTGTTTAAAATTTTCGGGGATCGCTTGAAGTGGCATGTATTTTTGGCACTTCTATTCATATAGGTTGTTTTGCTTAATTGTTCAAATTAATTATTTTGCACGTCTCCAGAGAAATAAATCCAGTGGTGTCAGGTCTGAAGACAGTGTGAGCCAGGAAATAGGGCACGCCTCCAATCAAAGAAATTTAGTGGTGTCAAGTTTGGGTGACCGTGCGAGCCACGGAATAGGGTCGGTACCTCTTCAAGTTTAACGACTTATTGAATGATTTGTATTACATGTAGCATATCGTTTTAAAATAAAACCAAGTTCAAAACTATTGTTAGTTTTTTGTTTAAAGAACTTAGAAGTTGACATTTCTCATTCATTCGCGCATTTTTTGTGACTTTGGAAACTCAAAGCTAATTGCATTAAATTATAATTTATTTAGATCAAAAATATATTGTAAAATACAAAAATAGCTATTTTCTAATATTACCACTACAGATTAAAAAGTAATGACGGTTTAAAAGAGAAATTTTGAATATTTTTCAAAATGTTGAAAAAATAATTTATTTTGACAACCCTGACACTTAGGACATAGGGCCTATGTGTAAAACGTAGCAAATGACTCCCTTAACTCTCTAAAAAACTTTTGATCCATGTGCAAAACACCCTGTATTTTTGCAATTTGATATTTCATCATTAATAGAAAATTTATTATAATTTATAGAAGGGATAACGAACGTATTAGTCGTGGGTCAGACACTGGCCTATGAAAACTTTTTAAATGTCTTTCACGCTCATTTTAATAAATTTATATTTTAATATATATCAGAAAAGAGAGAAAAATCAATCATATTAAATTGTTCTAAAACAGAAATGAAAAATAAATCGTTTTAGGTAATTTAAGTTAGAACAAATAAAAAAAAATAGTGAGAAATGTTGCATTGCTTTTATAGCTCGGGCGATTTACCATTCCCACGTAGTAGCGCTGTTAACATTGACATCTTCCATCTCTCTTCAGATGCAATGTGTTATTTTAACAGCGCCATCTCTTATGGCCCTGCGAAGACATTGCACCTGCATACTGACGGAACGCTTCTTGCGCGTGCACCGTTGCCGGTTGAGTAGTGACGCGCAGGAGGCGGGAGTCGGAAAAGATCGGTTAGCCTTGACTGCGGGATGTCGTCTTTCCTATAGCCAGATCTCTCTCTCTCTCTCTTTCGTGCGGAATAAATAATTATTTTGAGAGGAGAGTCATTCTACTCGATCCCCGTCTATTCCCATCTATTCGTCTAGCAACATCACGGCCCGATGGAAGAACGGACCCATGCGTTAGCGCGGCCATCCGGATGAACACGTGGAGGGTGGGGAGTCGCCTGGGGACTCTTCCCCTGAGTGCGCCCCCGCCTCAACGTTACATTTTCATTCCATTTGTTAACAGAAATTATTAGCTTAAAGATTTCACTGTGTGTAATATATATAATAAAATAGGCTTGCTAATGATGTAGTGGTTGCTTTATACTACGTATAGATATTCATGAATACATGAAGACACTACAAACAGTTTTCCTTCTCTTTTTGACTAGCTGCCGCTTGGAGTTTCATTTTTCATGACATTTGGGCTAATTTACCCACGAAATAACATGACCAAGAAAATTTACAGATATTTTTATTTTTATCGAAAACTTTGTAAATTTGACTGCTCATAAGTATGTATCTTATGCAATACAATTGTGTTATGACTAGATTGATAATAGAGTGCAGAGAAATCAATCAATGTATGATAAATCAGCTTAAAGAACATCAGCACTATAAACGAGAATAAAAAAAATATATTTTGGAATCGGCGGAAGCATTAATATTACTTGATAATAATTGCTTCGATTCAGTTGAATGTCAAGATGATATTCACTTGGTCGGAGCCTTCAATTCCGTAGTGCATTGCAGTGTGTGTTATACGACTGCAAGCAGTGCGGAAGTGAAGGTGACTGATCAATAATCTTCTTCTTCAAAAAAAAAAGAACAAACTATTCAAATAAGGAAAAAAATAATAAGTAGTTTCCTATGTGCATCAAGAAAATGTGGCGAAAAATGAATAAACTCTCAGGACATTGCGCTCGTCTCCGGCGAAGTCAATTTCCTACTGTTTGTCATCTCCGCTACAGTAAATGAAGCGATGCAGCATCTTGGCAAAGCAAAGAGAAAAGGACGTTGCAGAAATAAAACCTCGGTCGTAAATTTCAAATGAATATGTTTCTCAAATGCATCGACAGCAAAGCAAATAAATCATAGCGATTCAATTTTACCGTTCTGACGTTTCTTTTAAGTGGATTTAACCAGATTCAAATCAATTTATTTTGAGTTTAAAATGACAATTTTTGCCATTGGATTATATCGATGACAGCCGTAATATTCGATAAATGGCATAAAAAAATCCGCTGTTGATTCTTGCTTTCATAAATCATTCATTGACGCAATATCAATGAGAATGCTAATTATTTTGTGAGAGAATACTAGAAAATATTCAAAATGTATTGTAAATATTGATTCAAGTCTTCTCATGCTGCTGCTTGTTTAAGCTGAAAAAGTTGGAATATAATAAACAGAAAATGTTGTTCGATTTTACAGCAGATGAAACACGAGTAGCTTTTACAACAGCAAACACTTCGACTGAAAGTTAAGATAAGGAGAGCAAACATGCAGCTTTCTATGTACATATGTCCAGATACGACCAGAAACAATAGTCACAACTCAAAGCCAACACAACTAGAAATTGACATTTTCAGAAAACCTCATAAAACAGAGTAATGCATACAATCCAATAGCCAGTGCTAAAATTTTCTCCCTTGAAACTTTCTAGAATTTGCAGAACTATTTGAATTTATGTCCTCTATTTGAGTCCGCAGCTTATTCTGCACAATTTGTAGCAAAATTCAAACAAATTATTGTTAGCTTTCATATGTTCCATTAGTGATGTGTGAGCAACAATAACTTTTCCTTTATCTAGCACTGTTTGGACAAGGCTACCCTGAATTGGATAAAGTGAAAGCAAAGACACTGGATACAAGCGACTTTCCTGTTTGCATTGTACAGCATGAAAGCCATTCGATCTAGTCATCTATTCTGAAATTTATTGTTATACATATATAAGCAAAAACTTATTCGGGCCGTAATGTCCGGAGTTTGAAGAAGCATTGTGTAAATCTCGACAAGGAACACAACCACCACCATCGAAAACATTTTTCAGCTTAAGTTTTCCAATAACTCCAAACTTACAGTTGAAAATTATTCTCTTCGATGATTAAATTTCGAATGAGTCAAATTAAATACATGCCTTATATTTCATAAGGGAGAACGCAATCAACATTGATTGCCGTTTTATTGAATAAAAACATGTGCGTAATCTAGGAATAATGTTACATGTATTAATAGCGTAACTTGAATCGACATAAATACAAGTATACCCCAATGATCATCCATAAGATCTACATATATGGAGTATACTTGGGACTGTTTGGGTTTGTTTGATTTTTGTCCCTTGATATCTTAAGCTAACACTATGAATACAAATCTTGTTGATTCTGTAAAAGTTTTGGGGCCTACTTTTGTTCTTTGAAATTTTTCTTCTATATTCTTCAACATTCAAAGTACTCGAATATTATAAATTGGATGATTTTTTTCCAAATATTTATAACACAATTATCATTATATAGAGAGTTTTAAATTTAAGCTTTTTCGTTCAGGATTTTATTATGTCAGAGCTTTTATATTTTCTATCGCTTGTGTTTCTGTGAGAATACTTAAAAAACAATAAAAATCCACCATTTGATGTTTATATCATATATTATATATGTTTAATAAGAGATGTCTTCCTAATTTACATAATACATCTGTAAGTATAATAAATAATGTTTATATTATGAATATATTAATATAAAATAAAAATTTCCAACAATTGTAAATTCATGTCATATTAGCATGTATTTTATACTGGTTTGAAATTAAAGATGATTGTTTCATTTTTAGATAAAATATCCGTATATTTATATAAATACCTTTATCACACTTAAGAATATAGAATGGTTCTCAAATAGTTAATATTGGGATCCGGTCTATCGAATTCACATAAGAGTATTATACTTTTTTGCGCGTCCATTATTGAATCCAATCTAACGCATAAAAACGTATCGCATACATTTATGTATTCGGCTGGAATTCAAATTTTTGCTCGTTTCGGCTGGCATTTTTTAATCTCAAATAGTTTGGAGATTTGAAATTCAATACATATATTGGATCATTTGATTTTATTTGACAAAATTTAGCAATAAAATAATCAATGTTTTTTAATATTGGGCTGGAAACTATGAAACGGGCGTTGAATAAAAAACAAAAAGCTTTATTTTTCACATTATTTGTTATATTCAATCGAAATAACTTCCATTGGCATTTACGATTTTTTGCCAACGATTGAGCAAATCATATATGCCTTTTTTTAAAAAAAAGTCTTCAATTTTGGGGTTAATAAACAATCCAAAGTCTTTTATATCATTTTGATTAACAATCGATCTTTGAAATATCTGTTGAATATGGAGGATGTGGTAAAATTTCATATTATAGAGAAGTTAATTTGTCAAAAGTGATTGAAGCTTTATGTGGTCTTGCGTTATCACGCAGTAATGATTGAGCAATGCTTATTTTTTATCATAAGGTTCTTGTGCATGATATCAATTGCATGGCAATAGGAGTTCGCTGTTATGGTTTCGCCTGGTTTATAGTAAGGAATAATGAATCACTTCTTTGGTAACCATAATCATTCCACCACATGGTAACCATAACCTGTTTTTAATGAAATTTTAATGATTCGGTTTAGGGGTGTGTCCTGGAGGTATATTCTTATCTGCCTATTTGCTTGATCGTTTTCGATTGTTATACAATATCCACTTTTCATCACAAGTGATGATTTGGTTTAAAAATGGCGATCGGCTATCCCTAACGCCCGTTTCATAGTTTCCAATCTAATATATTATAATGAGCTATTTTTAAAATAGTGTTTATTACATTTTTTTCTAGAATTCTTAATGATAATCTGTGTTCTTGAGTATTTATCTGTATTATTCCAATTTATAATTGTGCTGGCTTTACATTCTATATCAGTAAAATTATGTATTAATATTTTGTCCAGTTTCATATTCGTTCTTCATTTAAAAAATAAAAATAAAGAACAGAAAGCTGAAGCAATGAATCATATTTGTTCGAATTTATTACACATTGGTCGAAGTATTTCGCTTCTGCATGATAGTCTTTAGTGTTGGAAAACAAGAAATGCTTGCAGCAAAGTAATGTCCGTCGTTTCGCTTAATCCCGGTGAAAGTATTCCACTACAAAATGTCTCTCTCCATTGTGGCGTTGTGATGTTTTATCCACATTAAATCTAGTGGAGTGCTCCGAAACTCCGTCTTTTGTAAACGGTTTCAGTATTAAAGCAGAGAGGGAGGAATTTCCGCAAAACGGACATAATCCGCGAAAGAGCCCACTGCCATATGCATTCGGTCTTGTCTGTCTGTCCGTCTGATGTATTCGTATGAAGTGCCAAACTGGTGGTGCTTTGTCAAACGAAATCCGCTTGGAAGCTCCTCATCACTTTTGTGTTCCACTTTCGTCCACGTCACATATTTCAGGCTTTGACTCAGTTCTGTGCGATAGTTTGTCCACATCAGTAAATATTTTTCCCAGCGCATACTCTCCATCAACTTTTATATTTCAGAAGCGGCGTTTCATTTTCAATTAAAACGAAATGGGCGTAAAAAATCGACCAACGACAGACATTTTCGTATTTTTCGCATAAACGAAAAGTTCCCATTGCCCACACCCTGCCATCAGAATGGAGGTCGACGTCCCCATAACTGGTAAACTGTGTAATCATAGTTTGTCGCCAGCAGACCCATAGTTGGAAAGTCTCACGTCGGCGTTGAAATGCTCCTTTTACTCTCTTTCGGCCACCCGAAGCCTTCCTCCTTCTTCGATGGCGAACTATCTCCACTTTCCAAATTTATGTTTATCCCCCGAATCTCCCTTTCGATAATGGCCTAGACAGTTTACCGCGGAAGCTGCCTATCTCAGTGGCTCGTTTTAAAACAATACCCGGCCACATTGTGCTGAATGCGCCGTGCTTAACTTTGCTTAATTATATGGAAAGCCCAAGTATGTTGTGTAAGCTTAGTTGATGGGCTTACAGCACCGCGGGCCTTTGTTCTTTTAAGCAATTGTTTGGCGAAAACACAAAAGGACCCCTAGTTTGTGACTTGAATTTCGCACCGGCACCCTCGCGTCTTTCGCAATTTTTAATTATCTCCGAGTTGCTTACAAACCATCTTCCATTTAACCAGAAACTTGCCTCAAGACGTCAAGATATAACAATGTCATTTAATTTGCATGAAGCCGGCTCACAGTAACTGAAACACTCGTGCTCGATGTAACAGCGTGGCAAATTAAAGACATGATTTAATCACGAACTACATCCATTACATAAATTAATTCGTTTTAGAAGCATAAAACATATATTTTTTCCCCAAAAAGTAAAATTTATAAGATACAGCAATTCCTACAAGTGATTCCATTAAAATACGTTTTAGATAACTTAATAATATACCTATATTACATGTTATTAAATTTTTACAAATGCTTCTGAATTAATATATTTTTCTGGTTTTTATGAATGGTATATATCTCCAGCTATATTCTCTATATATTTGAATTCAACTGTTAAATCGTGGGGATAATCTTTGGATATTTTGTTCACTTGCTACATTGATTGCATACACAATTAGCCCAGATATTTCCATATGGAAAATGGGAGTTCTAAACGTAAAGGTTTGAGACTATAACAATAAAAATATGCATTTAAATTGGCCGGCCAAATTCTAGCCTGCTTATTGTACTTTTAATAATTGCTAAATAAATGAAAATCAAGCTAAACGATTAAGCTGTGTTTGTGTAATATATAAAAGCGTGCTACTGGTTGCTACTTATGTATACATTAGATGTGGCGCATGCGTGTAGCGTGTCTTTGTATGTATGTGTACCACGGAGTGATCACAAACGATTCTTCTTATCTTTCTGACCAACTGCCGCTTAGAGTTTCACTTTTCGTCTCATTCAGCCCATTTTGCTCTACCATTTCTATAAAAATTGTATTTTAAAAAACTTATGCTTCCACTTTTAACGTTTTTGCAGATTTTCCATTAGCTTTGCTTATGCCATTATTTATTCTATTTACATGTAATATTTTTGGCAAAACTATTCATTTTTTTGTTTCGCTTCTTATTTACGTAACAGCTTTGAATTGTTTTTTTAACGTTAAGGTCTAACTGAAAGTTTTATCGATAAATTGAATTTAACCAAGCGTTTATCTGTAAACTTTAACTGATTTTCCTTCAAACATTTAAAATTAATTAAATAACATTGGCTTTAGTTACCATCTCCTTATTTTATTCGTCAGAATCCTTTTCGGGTCGAGGATCCAGAATCAGACTTTAAAGGGACGGATTTCCATCATTTGATTAAACCGAAAATTTGCAGATCCTATTTGAGCAAAGAGGGTAAAAAATTGGGGGTTTGACCCGAAAAAAAATTGAACGCCTGAAAAGAGGACAGGCTAAATATATAAGTTTATATAGAAAAAAGATGTGTGCGTGCGATCACTTGAGGAAGGCTTGTTTGTTTGCGTAATGTTTGGTTCACTTTATTGGATGCCAGGGACCGGTTTTAGGTACCATTATCGTTAGAAAGTTTTCCTTTAGAAAACCAAGTTCATACAAAAAACTTCCTCTCTGACTTCTGTCTTTATTCCTTTTGAATCCTCGTTTGGAAACGAGAAAAAAGTTTTCCCCAACCGGCGAAATGTACGGAGATGAAGACAAATACACTTATGAGGGAAATCTTAAACATGAAACACTGCGAAAGTTTGCCGAAAGATATGACGGCTTGTAGTCATTTTTTCACGAATTTAAAAATAAAGATGGTGGCTTTAAAAGAAAAATACGCGTATCGTTGGTGGATCGTCAAATCATCAATCATGATCATTCAAGAGTATATTCTGAAATATGATATATAGAATGTCCGTTTCTTAACACACTACAAAAAGGGCGTTACAGCAAATTTATATACATATGTACATTTTTTTGTTTTGCGAAGAAGATTGATTGCTGAGCCTACTCAGAAAAAGATTGAAGATTAGATTAATCTAAGATTTCGACGCACATCATATTACGATCATCATTCTATCTATCTATAAACATATTTTGCTGAAAAAGTTGCTTAAAAGTTAAAAGTTTTTTTCGCATATTCACATGCATATACAATCGAAAAACACAGTTTTTGATTAAACAAAACTTGAAAGTCCGATTGCTACAATCTGTTTAGAATTCAAATTTTTCCCTAGTAAAAATAATTGTAAGGCACAAAATAAGTAAAAATCACTTGAGACAATATTCGGGGAGTAAGCAGAATGCGGGTAAAAGCTCCCAAATAAATTCACTACTTTTTGCAGTATTGTTTGAGATTGAATACTTTCCCAATCTCTTTTAAATGACAAAAAAATGTTCCATGAGGTGAATTCATCCCTTCAGCGATCTGATGTTAATTGTGGTTCTGACTCCACAACATTTTTAAAAACGTCGTTATCAAAATTAACAGGAAGTCCTGAACGGGGTTCATCATAAATGCTGCTTTCTCCAACTTTTCAACAAATTTTTTAAACCATTTTTGGGCAGTCTTTACACTGATAGTATGTTCACCATGCTTTTTTTGCGGGACTATCTACAGGTCCACCATGCACAATATTAATTTTTATCGCTGCATATCTCACAGATTTGCCATTTAAAAATATAACATGACACATTTGGATTGTTTGGATCATTCATTCGAAATTCATTTTCTATGGGTACTAATATGCGTCCGATGTTTACGAAAATTGGCGACAGACTGACTAATATATTAGCCAGTCGACGACAAATTTCGACAGGTTTGAAATTTAATGTTAAATTGTGTTTTATTTACCCTATTCCTGGATTGGAAGTATTAATCTCTCAGTTGTCTTAAATTATTGATTAAAAAATATTGCTTTGTTATGCAAAAAAAGACATATTCAATATACACATGCAATACTTATTCTTTTAAAAACTATAAGCTTAAATGAAAAATATTCGTAGAACTTAATTTCTCAATTGTTAGATGTTTATATTTTTTATTGATAAAATAACTTGATGTTGGCTTTGATACAAAATAAAATATTTTATAACAAAAATGTTTTATTGTGCATTCATTACAAATACTTGGATAGACTGTATATACTTGATACATTTATAAGACCATTGAATTTATTTTGATCCTTTCTAAGACATGCTTTCAGGAATTATCCTTATGGATTGGTTTCGGATAGAATTCCTAGTTATATTGAAATATTTTCATTGTTTAAGAGGTCGACATTGTTCTGTTGGAACAATATTTGGGCGCAACGCTCGCATTATTCCATAAATAGCCTCGGAGCATTTAAAAGGCTATTTTACAAAATTAGAAATGAAAATCAATCACTTTAAGCACTATAATCCTCGGTTCGGATCCTGAACCGGCTTTATAGTATTTCAGCGCTTCTGAATTTTTAACAGCCAATTAGGATTACGGCGCCCCGGGCAACCTTTCCGTTCGGTTTTGTGGGTATTTCGTAGATCCGGTTTGAATACACCGGTAACCATAAAATGAAACATTACTTAATGTTTTATATTCAATAAAACAGATTTTCATTCGTCCTCCATGGGATTCTTGAATTTATGATCACAAATTTCGGACCGCCTCCAAAGAATTTATTAATTACTATTGGAGCGATTCGCCAAAATAAGCCGCTTATTACTTTGATGACATCGACATAGTGCTAGTTTTACGTACGTTTGTGCGTATATTTTCATTATTTTGCGCAGAAAAAATGAAAATCTGTGTAAAAAATTTCACCACAAATAACCACCTGCTATTTGTCAGGTCACATTGAAGCGTATGAAGATTTATGTCCGGTTATTAGAGTGGAAATTTCGAGTGCTAAAATGTCAAAATTTGGACTTGGTTTTTTGTTTGAAATTTTTAATGGAAGGACAGCTATTTTTCACAAAAAAAATAAAATTTCACAAAATGTCAGCGTTTCTGTCAAAACGAATCCTGAACGTGACCACCCATATTAGCGATTCACAGTATTTAATCCAAAATGCAATTTTAGATTTAAAAAATTATATATTCCATTTTTAAATAATATTTTTATCGAATACAGCTTCGATTAATGTCTATATTAACTTTCTCAACCCTTATTCTACCTCACCCAGAAGCACCACAGCTGAAGATATCCAAAATTTGACTGCCAAAACACGACCAAAGCTTAGATCGATCAAGTCAACAATAATATTATGCAAGCTAAATATTTTATAATGTCTCAAGACTGTTCCATAAATATGTCCATGGAAGCAAACGAAGCTTGCTTGTTTACAAGAAAGTTATTGCGGTGCCTGTAGCCAGTAAAGTATTTTTTTTTCTTTAGTAAATAAACAAGCCCCTCTTAACAGTTTTACATGCTCACTAAATCGTCGGACCTTATATTTTGTGCTTTCCGTGATCATAAATTGGAACGGGTATACCCTTTGCGAGCGCAGTTTAACAAGTAGCGGACAGGAACAACCGGGAAGAAAAGGGTGAAACTAGAACGCTGTTTTTTTATTTTGTGCTCCCATATGAAAACAGGAAAAACACGGTTCGATTTTGAAATTCATGGAAACATTATTCAATAGCATTTTTTTCAATATGCAATAGCATTCAATAATAACATCACAATATTACATTGCTATTATTTCAGAAGAATCAGCTTTGTAGGAATAACTACACAAATACAATAATATCGTTGCTTCCCGTACTATTAGATATGATTCTGGCTTTATTATTGAGCACATTATCATTAATTAGGCAAAGATTTGTGCAAAATGATATTTTCTTTTGAACGATTGTCATCAATGTATTACATTCTTCCATTAAGGCAACACCACGCTCAGGAATATCATTCACCCGCATAAAATGGACCATTTTCTTTGCAGTCTTAAATATAGAGTCATCCTCCCAAGGACAACATCTTTATTCAAAAACTGTGATGTGATATCCAGTATCTGAAAAAATCGTAAAAAGTTGCTAGTCACAAAGTCTTCTATGTGTTTTTCAGTGATATGTTCGACATCAATGCTTTTTCTTTTTGAGCAATCCTCTACATCTTCAATTCTTAGTCTCTATTCTCTATAATCTATCATATTTTTCTTATCTTGAACTGAAAATTCGTCGTCAAAATATGCAAACGACACCAACATCAAAGTCATTTTTCAATGCTGAATATCCGACAGGGGCTTGAAACTAGTATTTTGTGTATATTATGACTATGAATATACCATATATCTTTCAATGCTTTCTCTTACTATTTTGTCAGTTTAAAATAATGTTTAAATAGGAATATCTTCAGACAATATATAGTTTTAGCCATTCATTTAGCATGTTGAAGACCAGAAAACCTCCTAAATGAAACTTTTTTTCAGAAATTCCCCCTAAGTAAATGATGGAAAGATTCAGCAGCTCTTTATAGTCATCTCGAGATTGATATACTTGAAGTTTATTTAGAGCAAAAGAAATCCTGTCTGCAGCAACATGTTCTACGATTTTTGAGTAGTGATATAGTATTATAAATTAATGTTTTATAATCAATTTGATCAATGTTGTCCCAGTTCTTCTTAAACCTTTTAAACAATTGGATATCAGGAGCATTAGACAGACCAAGCGATTGACTCACTACAACTTCTAACATAATTTCCATTATACGATGGCGACAAGCTAGAAAAAGCAAATATTTTTCCATTTTCTGCTTCAGAAGATCACAATCTCCATTTCTCAAACTAATATTTACAGCTATAGTATCAAAACATAAACGTAATAATTCATCAATAGAAGGTAGCTTTGACTGATGCAGATTTGGTGTTGATTGGCCGATAAGCCAAATATTGATTTTATTTCTAGTTAATAAACTTCTAGCACTGTTTGTAGATACCATGATAAGTTGAAACAAGTACGTATAATTGGGGAACAAAAATCACGCTCTCACTAATAACTGAATATATAGTGAGGTGTAGAGCAGGGCTCAATCTCAATGCATAACCGTAGGAAAGAATTGGGAAAGGGAACGGTTAACTGTAGTGAAGCAGTGAGTCTTTTTGAATGCTATTCCACTTTAAAGTAGACTAATAAATATAACAGAATCAATAAGCCAGATTCATAGTTAAGTCGCCATACAATGTTTTTTTATGAAACATTGATCATTCGATCACCCTAATCGGTATATTATTTGATTATATTGTGTTTTTACGTATTTTTGAGTATTAAAGCTTAAATTAAAGCAAAAATGTATGTTTAACCAAATATCATATAAATGCGCAATTTAAGATATATTTTGCAGATTTTTTAATGATCAAATATTCAACGAACACAAATGTTTTTTGCTGTTATATAAAGCAAAAATAAATATCTTTCTTACGATGTTTCGTGAAAGTGAAGAGCTACTTTGGAGGACTCGCAAAGGGTGCGCGTGTTAGGGATTTTAAAGTAGCCAGGGCAAGCAAGAGAGGAGTGTGATAATAAACAATAATTTCAAAAGTATGCAAATCATCCAGTTTTATTATAGATATCAAAGTTTTGTTTATTTTAAAAAGCGTCCCGTATAAATAGGTCTTCTACGTCCAACTTCTGCCGGCTTTGAATTTTATATGCGTTCATAAAAAACTTTCCAAGAAAGGCTCGTAAAATACTCGACCAGCGCCATTAACGCAATTAAAGCTGAATATATTAATTTTTCTCGTCCTAAGGCAAAAATATATTCCTCGCAATGGCCAAGTTTCAATTTTATTACGGTATCTTCTCAAAATGGACGTCGAAGGCTTCATCGACCATATTCTCATAGCAAAGGTTCCGACCTCGTGTTGGAATATCAGGGGATAAATGCGATTATCGTTGTTAAATTTAAGCTCTTTGGGATCAAATGAGCTTCGATGGGAAAGAGAGATGCAATAAACAGCGATGTAGCGAAGAAATTCTGAGAGGAAATTGTTATACATCTTGTGCAAATCGATGAACCTACATAGTGTATGGTCATATACTTCTTGAAACTCTTAATTAAGTTAAAAATACAAACGAAATCGGAGATGAGCATACAAAAACGGAATACATAATTTCATACATGATTTCAAAATATTTCTCTTTCGCATTTTTCAAACAATGTCGTCCTTTATCCGTGTAAAAATCTTTTAAAATAACCCAATACAGCAAAATGGCAGTAATTTTAATACAGATTCCGTTATAAAAGATTACTTTTTTCAGTCCTTGGGTACTTTTTTCGTATTTTGCACAAATTTCCATTGTGTCCCTGCTAATCCCATATAGAAAATTTCTTAAGCCCCAACTTCTTTTACGTATATTCAAAAGCAATATCGATATCATAGCGTGTTAACATGGATTCGATTTTCCCATCCACTGTTCAAGCATGAAGATTGAAGCTTTAAGAATGTGACGATCGACTCTTAGGGAATTTCCAGAAACCATCGTATGGACACGGTTTATATACAGTTATACTTGCTGCTGATGTATTGACTGGGTATGTGGCTAAAATGCCGTTCTTGAAGCTTAACTTGTTATCTAGCTTTGTGAACAAAGGCCAGGGGTTGGCCTAAGTCTTGCCCTTTGATGCCATTAATGGAAAGAAAATGTTTTCTATACAAATACCGAGTATATTAGGCTGAGATATAAATGATCGGCCCTTACGCGAGCAACACATCGCCCATATTAAACTTGGCCCAATTTTTACGTTTATTTTTCATGAAATCGTTTCCAAGAATAAATTTTAAACATGTTAAAAAATATCACAGTAGAAATATGTATTACAAAGTCATTGATTTTTATCATCATGACATATTTCGGAATTGCATTAATTTTATGGAAATCTGGAGCCATGATTTTATTTTTATTAATTATAAAATATTTTTCCTTGAGTCATCAAAAGAAATGAAGGCCCATTTTATTACAAGATGAAACCGCCTCGTAAAAAAATCTGCGTATAAAAGCACCAGTTATGTATGAAAATATGTAGGTTACATTTTAGATCTAAATATATAACAATTTTATTTTTTTACATAAGGAAATTTATCAATTCAAAGCATTTAACTTTTACAGATTTTAAAATTTAGCTTGAATTGTTGTTGATTTTTTTATATAAAGATTTGTACAGCGAATCTATCATCTCACCGATACGAATTTTTAGTTAAAAAATAGGAATTTCTATTCCCAAATTGAAATCCCTTGTCCGTGTAAATTTAAAGAACAGCAAAGTAATTATTTTGCCATTTTCATGCAGAAATAATTACTCCTTTCATCCGACTTATTCTATTGAATGCGGAAAAAAAACTCTCGACAAAGAAGTTTATTTTTATATTCGAATTGTTCTGCCCACAGAGGATGTAAATTATAATTTTTATTTGCGCAATATTTTTGTCGTGTCGTAAAGGGGTGATATTTACCCCATTATTTCATGCAAACGGGTAAGGAAACGTCCCAGATTAGAATAACTGAGTGTAAACAATCGCTTTGTTTCGTCAGATTCGCGAGGAAGTTTGCTCGAAGTCAACAGGGTGCGATGTCCTCGCCTGGTGGGTTGAGGAAGAAGATGGAGCTACCTTGAAAATTCGTCAGAACGTTACTGCCGTCTGTTTATCAGTGTCACTCATGCGTTAGCGGATATCGCCCGATTGCGACCCTGTAAAGGGCTCGTATATCGGACGCATTCGCCCGTTAAATCTGCCACATTTACGATTATGGAAATGTGGAAAACGATTAATAATAAAGCCTTAACTAGAGGCAAGAGTGTCTGCATGTGGTTAACCCTTATTCTGCGGTCGTCGCTAAGCGCTGTGCTTGCATTCGGCGTCAACTATAATGAGTTCGCTGAGCACTTCATTTAGAGACAACCTTTCCCGAACCCTTTTTAGTCTGATTGCCGTCATTTTAGATTGATGGCGTATAATGGCTTTAATATTCTATAATTATTAATGTGTGTGTTGATTTTTAAAATATCACCTAAATATCTCCGATAAGAATAATCACGGGTTGATCTGCATATTTTGAACACTCAAGAGGCTTATTATTTTATTAAATACAAAGGAAAATGATCTTTTGCACAGATAGGATTAGATCATTTTAGTAAGATAAATAGGAAAATTAAGAGATATCATTTTATGGATCAGACTGCGGTGCCAAACGGTGTCGAATGCCTTTTCGATGTCGAGTAGTACCATACCGGTACTTCTCTTCATGTTAAAGTTTCTAGTAATGTATTCAGTCAGTCTGGTCAACTGATGAACCGAATTGCACATTATTAATAACATTTATACTAAGTTCATCCAGTCTATTTAGAATAAGTTTTTTAAATATTTTGCCATATCAGCAAATTGATTATTTTTTAAAAAAAAAATAAGGTTCAACTTTTTTTCAAATGCAATACCAAGGATATACATTTATTAAAATTCTTAAATTCCAAATAAGCCACATAAATTTGGTCTAAAATTTTGACTAAAAGTCGATGTTAAATTTAAATATTTTTAAAAAAAATGAAATTATTAAGGGATGTTTGTTTTCAGAATTATCTCACAATATCTTTCTTATAGCCAAATATGGAAATAAAGATTTACCACAGATTTAAATAAGTTGACTGCAGTATATTTTTATTACTAATTTTTATTTTTTTAGATTTAAATATATCTTTATTGTTAATAGATTATTATTCATTCATATATATTTTTATGAAAACATATGCTTCTATGATCTGTATACATCTGCCATGCAGTAATTACAACACTGATCACATCATGTCTTTTGGGGAACATTATATGATAGTCTTCGTCCATCTTAAATGCATTTACTTTGTCCCATAACAACCTCAATTTACCACCAAACATAGCCAGAATGTTCCCGAGACGAGTTGAAAATGCTCATGAATTCTCAAATGTGAAATTCTCGACAAATTTACATGTGTTTAATAAAGACAGATGACTTATGTCCACTATGAGATAAATATTTTTAATTAAAACAATTAAAAACCACATAATTTAGTTAATTAACTAATATAAAATATTAATATCCATCGGTAATATGACCATTTAATAGATTTGCTAGCTCTCAAGTTATGAAAACTGCATGAAAAATCTTCGACAACAACCATGAATTTACTTACCAACGATAAATCAGGGTCATAAATAAAAGGCTTGCCGATATTTACGAGCAAAAGTCGATCGCCATAACCTTTTCCACTAATGCGCCACAGTCTAAGTAGGCATCAAAATGTCAAAACCTTGGAAGGGTACTTAGGACGATATTATGGCTTTCCTACTTTTACATTTTTTTTTATTCTCGCAGAATAATAAAAAATATTTTTGCGTACAATTCCTCAGCGAAAAAGTGAACAAACGCGCAAGCAGAGTCGTTTTATGGCACTTTCTCCTCGTAAATACTTGTAAAAATGCTGAAAAATCGTCATTTAATGTTTCAACCCTTTAAACGAAGACGGCGCTTCCGAGCTAACTCCCTTAAGACGAAGCATCAGCGTAGCTTTTTATGGTTATGTTATATTTATAGCTATTTTTAATCACGCAAAATTACTCCGCTGTGGCAGTGAATAGGGAAAATTATGCAACCACTTTAGTGGTTAATGTTTCATAACGTCATATCCAAGGTGCACTTCCTTTTAGAGAATTCAAGAGCTTTACCGCAAAGAAGAAACTCTAAGACTCTCGAGTCTTAAAATAGCTTACTGGTATTTTGACCCGAGCTAACCGACTCTAATAAATATTATATCCTATATTGAATTGGATTAGGCTAAAAACTATCTTTTGAAATATAAATTCAACCCATGATAATACTACCATATTAGCATAAGCGTTTTCTATTTTTTTTTCTAAATATTTCTTCTCTTCTGTTGTCTTTTCATATCATCATATTTTTAGGGTCAGAAATATTTACGACCTCATGAGAGGTTCACACGTTTAGCAGCGTATTGAAAATGTCGTAAAGGGGGAAGTTAAAAATATATGTGATCGTATTCTTTATTCCCTCCCCTCGTGTCGGTTTAAAGCTAACACGATTTCTTTTTATGGTGGATTCTGTCATTTAATTGAAAAACTCAGCTTTTACCTTTTACTCCGTATATTATCATTTCGTCATGATGAATAAGTATTACTTAACCTTTTTAATGCTGATCTAAAAATTGGACCAACGTTAAGAATGCCGAAGTAAAAAACGCGAAGAATGTTTGCGAAAATATTCATTCAAAAAAAAATTACAAAAGTTATATATTACGACATAAAAAAAATCATACGTTGTTAAAAATAATTATGAAATAAATTTTCTTTTCTTTAATTTGGCCATAGTTTGATATGGAAAATGTAACATATCACTCAATAAGTTCGTAGGATAATTTTTCCATATATTCAATCATCCAGGCCATTCAAATCCTTCTTTTAGTACTGCCTCGTAAATGAATGTCAAACTAAGATATCATTTTGGTAAATATCAAAAATATTATCGAGTAACTTTTTTTCGGGTGGCTTTTAGCAATCTCTTTTATGGGACTATTGCCAACCATTTTGACAAGATTTTTCATAGCAAATATATGTTTTAAAAATTTGGTCGCCAGCCATACCTCCTGTAGATTTGAACTCATAACGATTGAGTAACTAGTCCGATCGCTTAATCGGGCGTCTATCTCGAGTTACTGATAGATATGTTGTCTTTGAATCTTGGCACACACATTTCAGTTTACTATCGTAGTTGTACATTTAATTTCTCCTTCAAAATATTATTAAACAAGAAATTAATATAAAGTTCTATTGAGCTATTTCCTGACAGAATTCTCTCGTGATTTTTTTATATTTATTTTTATTATTCACACCTAGGTTGATACAAGTATAAGGTCAACTCGTAGTGACATGCTCCGAAGCTATGGCAGAAGGCCTTGAATGCCTAAAAGGCACCGGACCTGGCCACCAAGTCCCTGTGGCCAAGAGGTCCAGAAAAAGGACCTCTGATACGGCACAGGAGCGCCTCTCTCTCGGCCGACGTGCCCAAACATGACCACAGAACGTGATCCCCGTCCATGAAAGGATCCCCGCATACACAGTCCGAACTATCTTTTTTTTTTTCATTTTTGCCAGGTATGCCGCAAAACGGTCGTGTCCCGCCAAGAACTGGGAAGTCTAGTGATAGGGTCCAGTGAATCTACATCCCTCAGAGATGGTTATGCCTAGGAAGACGACGTTTTTATCGAAAACTATACATTCTCTATCATATTTTTATATGATTTTTAAAAGGAAAACGGAAATAAGAAGCGTAATTCTTTACAGGTTACTGACAACATAAGCCATGAAATATATTATTTATTAATTTGTATATTTTTTATTAGTAGTATTTTGATTATAAGGACATACTGTCATAAGTCTGTTTCAATTTAACAAATTTTAGTCAGCTAACTATACGTTTTAAGAACTATTTCGGTTTTTAATTAAATACATTCAAATTTGTTCTGCCCTAAAAAAGTATTTTCCGTCACGTTTAAAAAAGATAACAGAGGAGACTCCGATCTGGCAAAAAATGTAACATCTGCCCGAAATTAAATAGGAAAAAAATTCGGGGACGTGACTCTAAAAAGGCCGAAGGTGTGTGAGTTCTCAGCCCTTAGGCTACGGCTAAATTAATTCCAGTGTCTGCAGTCCAGTCACGTACTGAAACGATATCAGCTACGGCCCTGGCTTACATATTTATTTCTACTGTTCGGTAATTAACACGTCCCACTGATGGATATTTGTTACGGCGCCCCCATAACCGCCCCCAAAGCGCCCGTCGCGGCCCTGATATTAGTTGTGTGATTTACCCGGATGAAAAGCGAGTTATTCGCATTTGATGAATGGTCTGCTTACTGGAGATGATGGAAAAGAATCGTGGAGATTTTCCTGGTTAATTTCATGTAAGTCCGTAAGTACTGCGAACGTTTCCATCGAAATGGGATTATCTCGAATCTAAGATACTTTTGGTCAAAAGTTATGGAAAGATGATAACTCGAGATTGACGATAATATCATGTAAAGAGTTTTAATTGCGTTATTATTACCAGATTACACTTTAGTCATATTATTTAGCTTAAGAAGGATATTAATGATTAAATGTAAATATAATTCACCAGATCAAGTGTTACCACCATCACAATTGAATTTTTACTATATTGATCATAAAACGTACAAAGTATGTATTCAAATTTAAAAAATATTTAATTTGATTAAGGAGTCAATTCAAGTTGAAGTCTTAGTTAAAAAAAGAATCTCATCAATAATTTATAATACTAAACTGCTTTTTGTTCATGACGAATTTCTTACAATATTAAGTCTCCATATGATGGGTACATGTGATAATATGATAATAATATCCATCATATGTAAGGGATGAAAGTGTCTTTTTTATTGACACGTGTGCTATGTGTGCGAAAATCAGTGAAGCATAAAAATAATGACGTCATTTTTATAAATGCATACCCAAAGTTGGTCGTAGCTTTGAGCCAAACGGTGTCAGTAAGGGGTTGTTTGCGAAATCAGCCGCATGACTCTAAAGTTACGGCAGCATTTGCGTATCTCTAAACACTATAATGGCAATATCAAAGTTCTCGCATACCTGGTGGGGTCGTTACCGTGTCATTTTCATCGTTAACCCGAATGTGCATAGGAATATTCAAGTGGCATAAGCGTAGGGGAAATTTCGAGGATGCACTCCAGGGGGTGGAATGTGCGGGAAGGCTTCGCACATTGTGGCATATTCACAGGCTGTCTTAATTTAATATTTTGGCGTTGTTTACATGGCACTTAAATGCGTGCCCCCTTTTATTTCCAATTCCAAAGAGCAATTCAATTTTATTCCCGTTCCCATTTTTACGATGCTCATAAATAATATAATTTTTTCCAAGCCCCTCGACACTCTTTATGTCTTATTTATTCCTTTTCTTTCTCACCTCTTGAGTTTGGATGTTTTTTTTTTAACTCTATTATGGACTTAAGAAAATTATTTGTCGACGATGGGAAGGCAACGCCTTGAGTGATACGTTTTTTCTTATTATTTTTCGATGCCAAGGCGTAATGCGAACTTGCCATTTATTAAATAAACATATTTAAAGCCATTTCATTATTGTATATTTTATATCTCATTTTTTAAAAAGTGATTTTTAAATAAAGTACTAGTAATAGCTTATAAGCTATAAATTAATATGTCAATCTAAAGAGTCAATTATAATTGAATTCGAATCTTATATACATTATTTCGACGTGAAAACAGTTTCTTATAATAATATATTAAAGATAACACATATAATTTTATTTTCTAGATGGAAAATTATTAAATAATCCTTATGATATTTGGATGATTCATCAACCTGTTATGATTAATTACTAAGTTAATAAGATCATCTTTTTAACCACTGTCACGTGAAAATCTTAATTAATTCCTAAATTAGGATTATATCATAATGCGTCGGTATTATAATATTTTCTATGATTAATATTATTGTAGGATGTTTTTATACTAAAAAATTTAATTCATTTTGGTAGCATAAATAATTAATTTTACAAGGCTCAAAAAAAATCCTAACGAACCGGCGCGGCGAGCCGGTACATAACATCTATCTCATCAAAAAATTCACATTTTCATTGAATACATTCATACAGCATATTTTTAATTTTTTTTGTTAATATTAAAATTTTGACATTTCAGCATCTCATTTCAGCAGAACATCTTTTAATAATGTTTATTTTAAAGTGGGATCTTTCCGCCGTTTATTATTTTTACTGCAATGTGAAGGTTTAGAACAAACAATTAATATCATGCAATTGGATCAATATAGCATAAAGATTTATTGTATTAATTAAAACATAAATATTTGTATAAATTGCAATTGAGAAATACATTTTAAAATTTAATTAAATGAATATGCAATTTATTCCTATTTCAATATGTGAATATACATATATATGAGATTCATTGAGATCTATGATTGAGTAGCAAACATATTTCTATTCTTTAGAACCTGAAAATCCGGATTAACCTGGTTCGAAATGATCGATCGGAAAGATTAATACATCCGACCTCTTAAGCTTATTTGTACGATGGGAAACTTTCCCGCAATCCGATCCGAACCCATAACTTTAAAATTAAAGCTCAGAAACTATCCCAGTTTGCTAACACTTGGTATTACATACAGACAAAGAGATGCATTCAGATTGCATGGGATTTTATTATTATATATTTTTTGAATCATATGATAATAAAATATATTTTGTAACGATGAGTAAGCTTTTATTGTACAAAATATTGGAAAGATACTAATCAATCTTTATTTCTAAGTAGAATAAATGCCATTGTACAATATATTCATTTAACTGTTGTTAAAAATCATTTTCATATTGTATACGTCATGACATACACTCGATATTAAACGAATGAAATATGGACAAAAAAATTATTTGAATATTTTTATAATGTTTATAACGCTCTTACAGGTTATTTAAAATTAATAATCATTGATTTTTTTATGATATTAACCCTCTTAATACCCAAAGTGGCAACGACAATATATCGTTACGTACGCACTTAATATTCACATCACAAGAGAACTCTGACCCAAAATATTTTCATAGAACTTCATATTAAGCTATTGTTTAATAGATGATCATATTTTGAAGGAAAAACTAAATGCACAATTGCGACAAGATATTTAAGTCTAAGTGTCAAGGTTCAAAGACAATAAATCTGACAGTGACTCGATGATATTTTTAGCATTTACTTATTATTTAAAATTATTTTTAGCATATGTTCAATATTAAACTATGATCAAGCGATCATTCTTCTTATCCGCAAAAGTGGCCTTAAAAAGAAAAGTGAAGCTTTTTCTTTAGATTAGATAAATAATTTTTGTATGATTTTTAACAAATATTGACTAAGTTTTTCTCCCTATGTTTAGTATTATGTTACTTTTTGAGTTTTGAATGTATCAAACACTTTTATACGGTTTTCATATTATTATGCGTATATATTATTTTATACGTGTGATATATACCTCTTTTAGATTTGAACCTACAATGTTTGAATTGCGAATCCAACTGCTAAGCCATAGGTCTATTTACAGGAAATAAAATAATACTATGGTTAATAATCGTAAATCAACGTAATTGATGCCAATATTAGTGTAAATGTGTCAGGTGTTAGTCGAATCGACTAACAATTACCTTCTAAAAATAAATGCTATTTAGATTATTGTATTTAAGAAGCATAAAATCAATAAGGTCATCTAGAGTACTTTTTCACTATCTCCTGAGAAAAATTATTCACTCTTTAAAAATTTTCCATACTCCCTATCGAGACGATCCTGAAAGCACCCATCGACACGTTCATCCAGGTGGCCCGCCGGGTGAGCGTTCTAAATGAAACTCGGAGATCTTGCTATCTGCAATATCGAGCGAACGAGGGGATGAATGTATGATACAGACGAATTGGATGAATATCCCTTCCTGTGAATGGATATTAAAGAAGCCTTAGTCCTGCAGTAGACTATTTGTGACTGCACTATGATGATGTTGATGAATCATACAGAGAGTACATAAAATAGCGTAAATATACATATGAACCATAAGCTGATCTAATTCGGACTTAATCCAAGTAGGAAATTTCAAACTCGGAGGACTTTATTGAATCTCGCAATAAAGTGTCAACCCTTATCTTAATTTTAATCTCATTCGAAACTGGTAATTCTATTAGAGCAACTTTTGACAGATGCACTAGGGAAACTTTAATCGAGTTATAAAAATCTGGCCGAAATCGAAAATTTCGTTTGCGCACTTTGGAAGTATAGTTAAATAATTTTTGATATATTTCGGGCAAAAACCCTATTCCGTGATTCATAAAGCGTTCAAAGCTCGAAACTTTGTCTCGTAACTTTCAACTTTGGAACTTTGTGGCAACGCCGAAAGAAAACTACGGATCGCCACAAATATCGTTTGGAAACCATTGAATTAGTTTTTAATAACATATACTTCCTTTAAAAGTCAGTTCAGTTTGACTATTTTCTAACATCAACAATAAGACATAAGCTACCGAAAGGTTTTATTTTGTTATCAGAGCATTGTTATTACACAAATATTGATCTGTGGTTAATTATATAAAGGTTCAAAGTATTTTCACCGTGGGTTATATTTATGCTGTTTCATTACTCTTCTGGATTAATCAAATTTGACATAATCAATATTAATGGTTTTAAAACTTTAATTAAGGGATATAATCTTCAATTTAGGCTTGTCTATTATAATTATAAATTCACCAAGGATATGCTACCTTAGCTTACCTTAGATAAATTCATGCCAATATATGCTCAAAATAATACTGAGAGACTATTTTCCTTTATAGGTATATCCTGTAATATTGAAATCCTATATTAATATCTGAGAAATCTATGAGTATTTATCACGAGACGTTTGTATTTGCAGATCGTGCTAAAACAGATAAGTATAGGGATTTGCAAGTGCAATAATCGTGGCTTAAACTCCTTACAGGGCGTTCGGATGGTAAATAGAAGTGTTAAATATTTGTCTACGAGATCGGATAGTATTACATTAAAGCATGATAATTTTGCAGTTTATGGATTAATAGCGCAAATTCTTGTTTTAAACATTATGGTTATGTGCAAATTTACATCAAATATTATGCACAGATTAGAGATGTTTCGTAATAAAAGTAATAGTAAATTAATATTTTAGTAATAATATGCCCATAATCTCTTAATATATAGTCTCATAATCATATAAATGCTTGTATAGAAGCATAAAAAAATAACAAATTAAGCGTTTTATAAATGATTGCCCATTAATTTCATAAGTAGATATTTCGCAACATCTTTGTAATCAGCATTTTGTAATAAAAAAATATATGAATTAAGTTTATATTAAAAAAAAAAATATCCATTCGTAAAATATAATAATACATAAATGTCATAAGGTTTTAAAGGCGTATGATATATGGAGCACAAAGACTAGAAGTGGATAGAATGTTAAAGATATCAATAATCATCATTTTCCATGTATGCTTGTTAAAAATACCTCTTAACATGATTCAATTTGTAATAACAACTACTTTGAGCATATGTCCAAAATGCAAATCTTTCATGTTTAAAGTTTCATTTGGAATAATAATTGATGTATAGTCATGCACTTTGAATCCTCTCAAAGCCATATATTCAACTATTCGAATAGCTCTCTCCATAAACTTTACCAACAGCTACTATGCTGTACTATTTTTGGATTCATCAACAGTCAATTTTTATCTTACAGGATTGTGATTATCATTGCCAAGAAAATATGCTGTCTTTTGTAAATATATGAATTTTTTACATGTGAAACGGTAAATTTTCCTTTTATTTTAGTTCGTTCTAGTTCATCCTAAAAACTTATTGAGTATTTTGTTATATCATATGAAGGACATGATCTATTTCAATATATACCAAACGGGATTGTAACAATATCATAGGATTTTTTCGAGATCTCGCCCAACTATCGACGTTATCTGATATCAAGAATGAGGAGATTTGTCAGCATCAAGTTCATGAGATTTATCAAAGGTAATTCATTTATGAAATTTTGAGATAAAAGCCCACAGGTATGAAGTAACGAGCTTATTTCACTCATCCCACTGGTGAATCTTCCAGCATCAAGCTTATATATACCAGAGTCACTCATTTTCTGAACACCACCAACCTGGAAGGTTTATCGCCCATGTGGGGTATTAATGGCAGTAGTGTAAAGCAAAACTTGTTCTTGGAGGCTTTGTCAGCCAAGCAAAATATTATAACCTCGAGTCTTATCTTTACTTCATCCTTTATATTTTTTTACGATGGCGTATACATAACTTATATATTCTGATATAAATAATATTTATCTATGATAAATATATTTTACAACGCTCATTACAGCATTATCCAAAGTCAATGCGATGAAAACTGAATGAAATTATATATTTATGAATCAATTACATTGTAGGTTTAATGTTTGCTTTTTTGTTAGGATGAAAGCAGGCGTGGCATTGCAGTAATGACATTTTAATCTGACGGTGGAATTCTCATTTGGGACTCACGTCCCTTTTTTATGTCCCATTATTTTTCATAATATTAAACGAAAGTATCAACGCTTTTATATTAACGAGAATAAAGGACATAAAAATGAATGAATAATTAATGGAAAAAATTGTATTTTATTCAGCTAGGAAGCCACGTTTTAGTTACATTCGATCCTTATATGGGCTTAAAATAATTTTAAGCTTTGTATAATTTATATATATATTCTTCATATTTGAAATCCAATATAACATGTAAAAATAAAATATTTTCAAAATAAATATTGCAATGAGATCAAAAAGTTGTAACCTGATCAAATCTATAATACAAAAAGCATAGAAATCTCGATCTTTTAAAGAAGCTGGAATGAAAAATCTTCCTGTAGATTATTATAGCAGAAAATACTGACTATTAACAATATCTTATACGCATAACCTTTTGAAGAGTACAATCGCGTATTTGCGATCGAATTCCAGTGATTCATAAAGAGCATTCTTGTACGTTTATTTTGAAGATTGTGGATGGGAAACAGGGACGAAGAGAGTGTCTTTCGTACATCGTACAATTGTATAGATCGATAACCCAAATGAATCGACCTCAAGTATATTATTTATGTTTACGCGAAGAAATTGAGAAAACGTCTGTTGGAAAAGTGATACGGTATTTCGGGACTCGATAAGAATTTCATTGATTGATTTTCTACATAACAGACAGACGGTGAATGCAACCTACTACTGAATGCCAGTTGGTGGATGATTTTAAGGTTGCTTATCGTATCAAAAGACGAAGAAAACCTATTCGAGTTGTCATTCTGCTGTCTAAAAAGATACTAAACACCACTAAGTCGCTATCTGTCCAATCTTAACTTGTCCTTTTTCTGCATGACAACTCACCCAATTATACTGGAAACACGCACCTTACAGTCCAGACTTGGTCCCATGTGACTATCAAATGTTTATAGACGCATTAGGAGGGCAACGATTTCAAGGTAGCGCTGCGGTCGAACAATACATGCGCAACTAGTTTTCTAATGAAGTGAACTATGTAGAGAAATAAGATACTCCATTTGTATTTTTGTAAATCACTAATAAATTTGTACAGAAAAATTCCGGGTTATATTTGAATCCTCTTGTATGAGCATTTTTCTTAACAAATAATGATTATTAAAATTATGAAATTAAAATTTGTGTGATATTATATTCGAAACCGATTAAAATTTTGATGATTCGGTTTATCCGTGCCCTTCTTCTCCAGCATTTGTCTCGATATTCGAGAGCATGTATTTATATGAATAGACATATTCACATGATCTCTTTTTCATTTTTCTTTATCGTTGTATAGATTATTTGTCTTCATTTATATGATTTTATACCATTAAACCTGTCTCATAGTATTGTATGACTTCCTTGACTGATTGAAAATTGATAGTCAATGCTCATTGATAAGTAACTACAAAAGTTTTGAAATAAAAAAATTGAAAGCATCAAAAACTATGTATGTATATGCCAAAATAATTCAACAGGCCACATATTTAGAACGTAAGATGAAAGTTATAGTAAGAAGTTTGAAAATGACTCCATAGGGATATGAAAAAGTCACAACAAAGTCTCTCATCTTACCAGGTAAATTATATTACAAAGTTTTATGGCATAAGATCGATAGATATCTTTAAATAAACACGTGGAACTAAGATGTTTGCTACCCTTAACAAATTAATTTTATTAGATCCAGTACTATCTATAGATATTCAGTATTATTATTTTTATACATTTATTTTAATTCCCATTTGGGATAACTATACCTTGTATAAAAATAATATGATATAATAAAAGCTATTCATTACATGATACTTAGATACAAAATGGCGGACGAAGTCTTAATAAAATTGTTCTTAAATAAATTTGCTTTGCTAATTAGATGAGCTTATATATGCGCAAGCAAGGATCACTTCCAAGTTGATATTATTTATAGCTTTAATACTCAAATTTCTTCTGTCGCAAATTTTCGAGGAATTTTCTAATATTCCTGTCGCATATACTTTTACTTCAATTAACACACCCACACGTTTGGAAGAATATTAGCCGTTAATTAAAGTACCCAAATTTGTAGATTTACGTCAGTTAACGATAGACTTTTACATTAAATTCGCATTCTCAAGCGCCATTATTAAACTTCGATTAACAGCCGATATAAAATTCAACCCAATCGTAGATACGTTAGTCGCCATCCACCTGTTATTGCCTTCATTAAATTTTCAAGTAAGGCAAACCTTGATAAAAAGGAGATATTTGCACGTGGACCACTCAAGTAATTTATATTTATCGCACAAGTCTCCAGGTTTGCCCATTTGGGACCGTATAAAGCCCGGGAGTGCGTTAAGTTTGTCACTCGTAAAAAAGCCTGTTATGGGAAAGCGTTGAATAGGAAAAAAAATCGAGGACGTCTCCTGTGGAAAACTGCCATCCTTACATATCACGAAAAATGACTCCTTAAACAGGATCATAAAGAATTCACGAATTTCGGCTCAAAAGTGTGCGCTTATTTTAGAATATCTGGATCGTTCTTCATCTCGTTTGTGATGTTTCATTTTAAATCATTCAAAATTCCGCCATAATTATTCAAAAATATTTCCGACGATAAGCATCATTTGCTATTAAAATTCCATGGAATATGATGAACCTACTTAAATGCTACACAAATTGACCATTTTCTGATGGTAAAGGTTTGATCGCTCCTTAAAATAATTGGGATCAAGCGTGGCAATCCCTTA
Source organism: Stenopsyche tienmushanensis (assembly GCA_008973525.1). Taxonomy (NCBI): domain Eukaryota; kingdom Metazoa; phylum Arthropoda; class Insecta; order Trichoptera; family Stenopsychidae; genus Stenopsyche; species Stenopsyche tienmushanensis. Next base: position 88,126 of record WACJ01000351.1, read on the forward strand.
ATAAGCTAGGCCAAATCTAGATACCTACAAGCTTTAAGTTTCAAACAATTAATTTTGAACGTTTACCATATCTTCATCTTCAAAATATGTTATTATTCAATAATTTAATACCACCATACAGACATATCAATAAGGTATGCTACCCTTATGTTTGATTAAAAATAAGAATACTCGTAGAAATCAAATAGGTAAAATTGCATTTCACCACTATATTCGGAATAATATGATGAAATTTGTTTTAGGTTTGAAATATAAATTGCATTTGCACATGCACAAAATTGTGCTTTGCCATCGATCTAAGAAAGTGATTGAATTATTCAATAATCTTGATTTGAGCAATTTAATTGCAAAAAAATTAAATTACAGTTTAAAGGAGAACATATTAACCGTTTTAAAAATGTGCAATTTGATACCTCAAGCAAAAATTACAGGAGTTATATTAAATTATTGAGTACTTTTTTAAGTACTATTCTTATTAATATTTTATTATAAAAAATATGCATAATATTATAGTACAGTCATGTAAGATATGCTTTGCATAATAAATTTATACGAATTTTGAGAGTATGCATATTAAGAAGATAAAGCAATATAAGCAAAGCATATCCGATGAAGTTATACACCCAAATAGGAACATTTCGCTATTATTGTATCCAGAGTACAATTATGCAATGCATGCAATCAGCAATGATTATATCTATGATATTATATTCTCCAAATCAAATGCCATGTATGCTTTGAGCAACGATCAAACAATGCAAAACGTTTTCTGTGGATAGATTTTCTTAAATTCAAAAATAAATATATTTTTTTGGTCAGACAGTTTTTGTCCGCTATGACCATCAATCATAAAATACGGAAATTGTCGGATCATATCCGCAGAATCCATCCTTGGTCTTAACCGATCTTGAATTTAATAGGAAATGAGTTGAATCCTAGGGATGGTCCCTTATCTATTTCTCGGTCACTAAATTCGATGGCTCTATTTACGTCCTTATAACTCCTCGGATGCGGAGAAGATATCTTAATGTGGTTGAATATTAAATTTGGAATATTTCACATAATTTTACTCTGTACGGGGGGGGGTGAGATTTGGGCAAGCGTCGACTGATACCATAAATAAAGCTGATTTAATACTATACGTTTTAAGCCCGGTGAAACTTTTCAATTTTCTTCAAAATATAAAATGATACTTAAAATTAATTTATCGGGAAAGTAACGCGTAAAAAAATATTTTCGCAAGTAAAATACTGTTTTAAATTTTGAATTTCTTTCAAATTTATGGGGATTGAAAAGAAAGTTTCGCATTCAACCCATCAGCTTTTTCTCAATCAAGTTTCAATTTGTAAAGAGGCCCCCCCCCCCCCTCATCCCTGAACGTAGTTAGAAAACTTTCGACTTTATTCGAAAGCGAAATTCAAGGTTTTTCTAAGGACACAAGGGGAAAAGGATACGTCGAAGTCTAATACCATAAGAAAGGATCATTATTTTAGACGCGCTTCAAACAAAAATTTAAACACAAACTTTCCTCTATAAATTCATCATAATCCGAATATTCTTGCATTAAAAAAACTTTTATTATTTTCTCGTGGATCGAGTATTCTATTTAAGACGCAAAATCATGTCCATGCATACAATCAGTTTTTACTGGGTCAGGTAGAGGAAGTTTCAACCTTTTTAGTGGAAGTTAGATACATGGTCAAGTGGGTGAAAAGATGGTACTTGAGGTGATGCATACAGGTGCTTCGCAGGTGAGGGCTTCGGAAATAAGGTGACCATTCTTTCACAACGGTTTGTTCCCATCTAATTATAAGCCTCTTTGGCTGTGTCGTATTGGTGAATATAAGTAGAATAAGTGCCTACAAATACGCTTAAATTTTATACAGACCCTTTTCATCCCTTTGATCTATACGGAGTGCCCTTATGAAATAACCCTCGAATCAACCATCTACTATTATATCTCCAATATAATTTTTTTTACGATTAATTTTACATTTGATTCACATTTTTAAATTTTGGATTGGGATTTTTTTTAGTAATAATGCTTTGTATTACACAAATCTGTAAATTATATTTTATGGAAGCATTTAATGGCGTAAATAGAAATACAAAATTTTAATTTTATCAATGCTGTAAGATGTCCTTTAAATGTTACCAAAAGTGTTATTTTTTTAATTGCCTTATTGTTTCCATTTTATTTATTAACTTTTTTTATGCGATTTTGGATATATTTTATATAGCTGTTTCAAAGTTATGCGGTTTTTAAAATCCATGGAACGCATCTTCATTTTTTCTATATTTTTTTTTCTATGCGATTTTTCGCGGGACGCATCTACCGCACAAAAAAGATTTAAGTGTATATTGTTAGTAAAGTATACTTAAATCTTTTTTAAAAAAATAATAAGTTATGATAGGTTAAATAATAGTTAATTTTAACTATTTAAAATTCTAAAATATTATGATTTTAAAAAGATGTAAGCCACAAATACAATTGGAATGGACGAATATAAACACTTTACCACAATTCGAAAAATATTTCCCGATAAAAATACAGCAAAGTCTTAATAATATAAGCAATTGTTTTGAGCTGGAAAATTTTCCGTATGATTAAATTTTATATTCGCTCATAAAATATTCTAAATTATGGTCACAGGAGCGAAACGAAGTCTTGAAACGTAAGTAGCGAGTATCGTTGCCAAGTCACGACCGGGCCAAGTCAGATTATATTTAGAGAGATACTCCAAATCCTCTACAGCTTTTTTTTTTCATCATCGAGTCGTACGTATCTACATGTTCTACATTTTCAACATCCACCAAGGTAAATTTTTCCATCACACCATCGGCATTCTATGCTTTTAAATTATTCGAGTGGAGAGAGAAACAAGCGTAGAGAAATGATACTCTTCATAAAAAAAATCATATTGATCCAATAATTGTTCTATTGCATGGATTATTTATCTTAATTAAGTTCTATTCTCTGTGTGGACATTGCGTAGTATTTTTATGCTTATAGCTTTAAAGTAATACAAGTTTAATGTTTCTCAAGAAGTTCGTCTTCCGAAAATTAGATATATCTTTTAGCGACGTTTAATAAACTTCCACCATCTTCGTATCGTCGCTGAAAATTGTTCCACTAGAAGTTTATCTTATTCTGCAAAGAATATGACAATCGTACGATAAAAATAATAACTTTGAAGTGTTCCGATATAAACTTCGTCTTCGAAGATAACATAAAGGAGACGACTTCGAGTTGAGCGAGGAAAGAAAAAATCTTCATTTCTCATTTGAGCTTGTGACCGGTGAAGTGTGAAGACCATAACTCTTCATATCCATGGAATGCTCGGATGAAAATAAGGGTTTTTTTTCAATGCTAGAAACACTCCGTGGATGACCATTAAGAGGGATCTTATGAAATCATGTTTTCTATTCATCCCCCCCCGATCCAATTAATTTTACGGCACCGTCTAGAATACGAGGATTTATTGGAAGTTTTTTGTTAAATTCAACCCTATTGCATCATATGGTATTATATGTCAGTGCAGTCAGAACTCTTGATCCGTTCTATTCCTATTTTATGAGGGTTTGAACCATCCCCAGACTAAACTGCAAATGAGTTATTTTATGGAGGGCTTGATGTGTTAATAAAACCTTAATGTGTTTTTATATATAAACTAATTATATATTTAATTTAATAATAAATACTCAATAAAAATAAATTAAGGGCTCACCTCACTATGTGACGTCAAAAAAATAGAAATAAATCAAGAAATCTATATTCGAATTGTTTTGCTTTGACTCTAGAATGAGAAGAGGTGATAAATATACTATGTTTTGAAAAACAAATAATGCTAAGAAAAAATTTAACGCAGATAAAAAACGAAAAAGAAATTAGAATATAAGAGCACAAAAGGTAAAAGTTCTGTACAAAGTGCTTCAAAAAACGTACATCTAATTAATAAATGAATGAAAGATTATTTATTTATTTATTTATTTGTGGAAACCCAACAGCTTTACATATATAATTAGCTGTAGATTAGAAATATTACATAAGATTAATCTATTTATCATGGATTAGCCATATGCTGATATCCTGACTCAGTTGAAATTGCGACATATGCTACAGTTTGTATTTTTAACGAAGAATTGGAATCTATTTTAACCCTTTGAGTAGTGAATAACTTTAAAATGGCTTAAACGTATAAACCATATTTGTATATTGGCCACTTTTCGTCCGTATAAATCCACTTACCTCTCTAAACAGCGCAGCGTGTATAAAGCTTGTATATGAATAAATAAACACTGTTGATAGCACACAATAATCGTTCATTTCTTCACGTAAGCATAACACTTGAAATCGATTCATTTGGGTTATCATTATTAGTTGATAAATTTGGGTCATCGATCTAAATCATCATACGATGTACGAAAGATACCCTTTTCGTCTCTGTCTCTCATTCTCAATCTCCGAACTCAACGTGCAAGACCCTCTCCCAACTAAAGGTGCAAAAATGCTCTTTCTGAATCACTGGAATTCGATCGCAAATATGCGACTGTACTCCTCAAAAGTTCATGCAAGTTTTGCATGCTGTGTTGATAGAAACTTGAAAACTAAATTTCGTGGATGGGACGAAGATATGGATACAAGGTTTTTTGATTGATTTCTAAATAAAAAGGCTAATTCTTTACGATTTATATAAGAGACTATTAAAATATAACATCATATTCAATAAGAGAGAATCATATTTTTTTATCTATAATGAAATTTGAAGTAATCAAGATTAGTTCTCATTATTAAACGATATTCAAAGTGCAGCCAGAGCATATGGAAATTGTGCAATCAGCACATTTCTATGCATCATTGAATCCTTTTAATAAATTACTTGCTCTAATGAATTTTAGCAGATGTTAAATTTACAATGAACAAGTTTTTTAAACAAAAAAAGGTATAAGTCTGATAACTTATTTGATTACGCTGCTTTCAGTTAAATATTCTAGCAAGGACCGTGTTTTTAAAAAAATAATATACTTATATGATGTTTTGATCAATTAAAAACAACATGTTGATATTTACTGGAGCTTAACAATTTATACGCTCCACAATGTTTATGTCATTCAAATATATGGATAATAATATTTTTTTATTTAAAAAAGAGCTTAAACAAAGTAATCCATACATGACAGGGATGATCTTATCGTGTCATCGCAAGTTTCACTGAATAATCTGTCACTTTTTTACCAAAGGACCTGTTGTCCAGGCAGGATCGAATCAATTTCTACGTCACTATGAACGAACGAAGAACTTTTTAGATGCAGCCGAAAAAAATGAATAAATTCGAAAAGTCGACGCATAGAAATAAATCATCGGCAAATTCCATCCGAAGTAGATTTGGAGTAAGCCCTCCATTAGTGCGGCGATCGTTCCTCCCACAGGACATCTGTAACGTAGCTCCTGTATTCCTCTTTATCCGGACACTTTCTTTTCTTTTCCCGGGCATTCTCTCCTCTGCTCCCTCCTAATATTCCACCCTCATGGGATTACCCTCGACTTGATGAAGATTGGTCAATTCAGCCGATATGATTTTTTCCGGGATGTTCCCCGAATTGGTTTTCCGGCCTACCTGTATTTTTTTACAACTGATTAAAATCGCAACTGATCTACGTTTAACCTTTTGCTACCGAATGGCATAATTGAATATTCGACTAAATCCTATAAGTCCTTCTGGCTTTTTAATTTAATTCCCTAGCTAAGATTTATGATATAGCCGATTCCAAAAATAGTATCAACCCACTTTCAAAGCTTACGCTTATAAATACATATTTTGTATTATTAACATGAAAATAATATGTTAATTTATGTTCATATACTCAAAAATCAATTTTAAGAAATTCAAATCTATGCGTTAATTATTACTCTGCAGGCCATCAATGTGTTAATGCGAAAACCATATAAATACAACTCCTAAATTCAATTAAACCCTTTTTCAGATCAATGATACGCGAATAAATAATTATCCCTTATAAGCCACATGATCAATAGTTTGAATATCCATAATTGATATCTTCTGCTTATATATATATATATATATATATTTAAATCAACATTCCAATGTATAAAATATTCAATTAATATGTGTCTGTCTGTTCACATTTTTATGCTGACTATACGCATATTTGAAACTAATGAAGCTCAAGATTTCTAGAAAATCTAAAAATAATTTCATTACATACTAATATCTATTTATTTTCATTAAGCAAAAACTACTTTTTCATATGTAACAACGCACAAAAAATATATATTTTTATATGAGCGGCATAAAGTAAATATGTTAGACAGTTTTTAATAAATTTTCTCGAGAAACTTTTATATTCACCAACTGTACTTTTTTCGAAACGATATCAAGTCTGTACAAAGTAATAAAATGTAGTTCTTTGTTGTATATTTAAATAAGGACGAAAGAATTTTGAAGACGTCAGTACTCTTGTCTTTTTCTTAACATTTACATGTCAGGAATGCCTTTGTTGTCCAATTTGAATATGAAAACCTTTATATATGGAGCATTATCTGATGATCAAAAATATCGTGCCTTAAAAAAATTAAATTTGTGCTTTTTACGCCGTTTTCATGATTATAACGCTTGTAGTGTATCCATATCATTTGTATGTAACAAAACGTTTCGAAGTTGGTTGTAAAAACATTATGCGGAGCTATGGATTTACAAACATAAAATATAATGACCGTTTAAAGCTCTTGTTTCATAATTTTCGTAGTTCATACGATGCTTACGTATTTAAATTTTTTAGTGTCAACCGCGATATAAAAACGAGTTTACTGGTTTGGATATCTTTTTAATATCGCCAAACTTCGCAGACGCGATTTTTATTATTTCGTTTGAATCATATACGAATTATTTTAAAGGATGGAAGGCGCTTATTTTAATTTTAACGAACGATGGTATGATTTCTTCTAGATGGCGTAGATTTCAGCTGAAAAGATCAGCGTTGAGCGCATCCAATTTACTGTGAGCGTTAACACCTTGGGTCACGGCGGTCAAAATACAGATGACGAGTTTGGAAGTCGCTTTTTCGATGCAAATGCCTCAAAGTTTTCTCGGAAAGTGTGAAAATCTCGCAAATTCGAGTACGATTCGTACGTACGTTCGTATGCAGACCCCGGAGAATTGTTTCTAAATTTTCGGGTAGAGCTGAAAATTATGCAAATACTTTGGATATTGGTAAAGTTGTCTGTAGGCGTTCATCCCTGCGCTTGCAGAGAGGTTGGTAGATGAAAAAAAAGGCTTTTGTTTGCTCTTTCAGTTTCACTCTTCATCTACATACTTTATGCAAAGGGCTTTCAGTATAGGGTGACGTGAAATTCATTTTTATATTCCAATAACAGAAAGGCGATTCAACAATATCAAAAGAAACACTCTTAAAAATTGAATTATGCTGAAATATAAATTTGAATTTTTCCAAAAATATCCTAACTATCATATTTTATAAGAAGATTGTCTTATGGCCTTGTATTTACCATGCTTTATTTTATGCCGATTTAATGAGCATATTTTTCCAAATTAATATATATTTTTGTATTGTTTCAGGAGAAAATGCATCCTTACCATGTTTGGTATACGTCCATGGTGAATCTTATGAATGGAATTCGGGAAACCCTTACGATGGAACTGTTCTAGCTTCTCAGGGACACATTATCGTAGTAACCATCAACTTCAGACTGGGTATTTTAGGTAATACATATATTTTTCCTTATATTAAAATATATATTTAGCAATCTTTATATTTTAAAAAAATCATGCTAAAACTAGTCAATCAATTAAATGATAACTATTTTAATTCAATTGAAATCAACTTTTGATATAAGGTTTATAAAATTGTAAATAATAATATGTAAAATGAAAAATAAGGTCATATTGATTCATAAATAATAAATCATCTTAAATGAACCAAAAATGTTCATTTTCATCTAAAATGTGTCAGAATCGAATTATAGAAAAAAAATCTTAATTGCTTGATTTGTCGTACATGTTTCTCTAAAAACGCTTAATAATAACGTCGATGATTGAACGTTCAAAAATTAAAAACTTCAAAAATATTCAATTAATGTCTCGGATCAGGTTAATCCTAAGCTCTTAACCTAGTCAAATTTATCCCTATCGAAAGATCCACTAAATTCAATTACGATTCATCCCTGGATGGATGGATATTTCCTATATATTAATATATTGTAAAATATGAACATTTTTTTGCTTTTTAAGAATGGTGAAAAAGCTAATGAATCCACAGTACTATGATATCATAATTCTTAACCAAAATGAACCTTTTTTTTAATTTACCACAAAGCGAATAGAAAACAACCATATAAAAAAGCTTTCCCTTAGAAATGTTTCTTATGAAAGTATTTTAAAAAGAAGATGTCTGATTATTAATTGTGTAAATTCAAATCGAACATAAAACTATGAAAATATTTTAACAGTCACCAAATGTTAAGATTTTAGTGTTATTATATTATTATATGCAACTGTATCACTTAGTATTATTTTGGTATTTGATATTCACCTAAGAAATATGCCAAATTTATGATGATTATTTGGTTTGTAATATGTAACATCTCCCTTTTTTAGGGAATATGTAGTTGCTTATCAATAGTCAAATTCATATTCATAGGGCTTATGCTATTTTAACTATCCTAAATTATTTTGTTCCTTTACAAGTCATGTTTGTCAGTTTATACACGTCAGTTTCGTTGTGTTTTTAAATTGAAACTTAAAAAGTCTCAGTATTTTTTTAAAATATTCTTGCTCATTGAAAGCATTATCTAAAAAGCTCATAGAATTCCATACCTAAGAAATAGTAAAATAAATCATATAGAAGTGCAAAAAAGGTGTACTTGAGTTATGATCCCAGGTAGAGATTGATCGATGATGGATTAGGGAAAAAGGAAAAATTAAATGTTGAAATCGATCATTTGATTGCGCTCTGTACAGTTAGTGTTAAAGATAATTGATTTTGTTGTAATTAGTTATGGATTGAAAGATATCCTTAAATGTCTTGTTCACTCAATATAGCTATTTAATATTTTTAAACAAATTAATATGCTAAATTAATTTCATGAAGTAAGGTTCAAACGAACGTACAACCTTGACGGCTTTCTTGATAAATTATCGCCGGCAGTGTCGCGTTAGAACTATAGTGCTGATAATCAAAATAGGTAAAGCACTGAAGGGGGGATGTTCATGCTCCTCGGGGGGTAGCTCATACACCCCATTCGTCCGTGGTAAAAGCACTGAAAATGCACACACACTCTCCCGAAATGATGTGTATTTTCGAGCTCTCGCTATCTGGGGGGTGCGTCCTCCCGCTCTCGGGGGTGGTTCGCCTAATAAATTGTTCCCACACGAAACCACCCCCGGCACGTTCCCCGGGAATGAATGAATGTAATTTCAAATTGGAGCGGTGTTGTAATTTCATACCTGTCTGAAAAAATCCTTCGCGCACCTTGTTGACTCTGCCGTGTTCCTTATAAAAGTATTTCAATTTACCCCCGCGCTGGCATACTTAATGTGATTTCAAACCGTTTTTTATTATAATACCGATAGGGTGGGTTTCACTTTATCACGTGGCCTTCGACGCATTTTTCTCGGCAGTAGCCTTTTTTATCGTCACTTTTGGCCTCAACTATTCGACGTAACGGCCTCATTGGCGCGACGTACACGTACATGAAAAATCGTCGATTATATTGAAGATATGAAAAATGAGGCGTTATGGTTTTTCATCATGAAAAAAAATATCAATATCATCTGAGCGGAAGTAAAAGTCTCACTTATCAATTTATCGTCGAATTTTCTAAAATATTTTTTTTGAAATATGGCGCGAATATGAGACGTTTGAAATTGTATTTTATTGTTCAAATACATGTACTAAAAATAAATAACCAAATATTTAGGTTATATTAAAAAATAATTGATAATGATGTATTTTACATTTTAATATAAAAACCAATACTTGCAAACATACAACTACAATAAAGAACACTTAATTCATGAAAATCGGCTTGAGCGTCACGAAAAGTGAAACTCTAAGTGACGGTTGAGAGCAAAACGAGAGAGAATTGTTTCTTTATCCGTCTCCGTCATATACATCAAAAACACGCTACGCGCATGCGCCGCGTCGCGCTTCCTCTGATGAGTGTGCATGTGTTTATATGTGGCATAAAGCAACCACCAGATCAGTAGCTGGCCTATTTAATTATATATTACACAAACACAGATCGATCTTTTAGTTATTAGTTTCCGTTAACATATGTAATAAAAGCAATGCATAAAATCAACTTTTCCTAGGAGTTAAGAAATTAAACTTCTACAAGGCTCACACATTTTATTTAATACGTATTAATGATTTTGTATTATTAAATTCCAAATGTTCATACTTAATGAAGCCATTGTCCCTATCTAATATACAAAAAATAATATTTGTTTGTTCGTATTTAATTAACTGCCATACCGTTCATCAGATTACGATAAAACTTTGTCAACGTATTATTTATACTTGCGAAAATAACATAGGCATAGTAAAAATATTATATATGCAATTTGTTATGCGAGACGTTCAGCGTATGCACTATGATGGCGCATATTAAGGTAAATAAAGCTCTACAACCGTCGATTTGTTATGTATTTGCCAAGTGATTGATCTTCGGTGGACTATACCGTGAGATGGTAACACACAAACGTCATCATTTTGATTCATACCTGGATCAATTCGTTTGGCGACAATAGCAACGCATCGAAAACGTGTTCGAGTCACTTTTAAATTTTACGTTTGGCCTCCATCACATTGTTTATAGTTGCGTGTTTATGTTAAAAATAAACAAATTAATATTTATTGTATTTTAAATAAAGTGAGAACCCGGCAAGTTTTGCAATGCCTAATATTGCAAGAGTTCAAATACCTTAAAGCTTTCTTCATTGAGAAGAAATTAATGAATAACGAAATAAGCTCCAGGATTAAACTCCATCAACTTTGATAATCGGTGCTATCATAGTCTGAAAAATATATTAGGGAAGAAATCACTATTGGCGAAAATTTACAAAGCATTAAAACTAAATTCTAGATATTCCACACCAAACTTCGTCCAAAGTTCGTGCGATTTCGCAAGAAATTCATGTAACTCGACTTCTTTCTAGCATTGCTCTACTTTATAAAATATGATTCTGTGGCTCTTTTGCAGTCCGTTCTGTAGAATTTTTGTCCACCACTTTGACATGACTTAATAGTATAAATAAATAGATATTGATTGAATTACGAGTTCGACCACTAAATCATAGAACTACTTGTAAGCAGAAACAGAGGCCTATTTATATGTTTAAAAATAAATTTATAGTCTTTTATAATATAGCTGCGTTTATCGTTTAGGTTTCTGTAGAAACGCCCAAAAGAATTCAAAAGTATAATATTTAAGCATTTTAATAATCTTTCACTCAAAAAGATCCAGTTTTTAGATGAAATGGTCCGCTACTGGGGCTTTTACCTCGCCGAAAGAGAAAAAGAAGACGGGAAGAAAAAGAAGATCCCAATCGAACATTCGTTAAAAAGGAGCCCATTGCATTTGGCATACAAGACATTGATTAGACTTTATGACAATCTTTTAATAGAGACTGAAAAACTATTCATAAACTAGTCATTCGATCACGTCAAAAAACGCTAAAACCAACCAACTAAACCAAAAAAAAAACAACCCCAACGACAAGTTTTTTCGACAATGGGCTCAATAAAAACGAAATTATGATCAAGTTTAAAATTAAAACGTTCAATGCACTCTTATTTTTGAAATGTAAATAAAATTCTGATCGTTTTGATTTTGTTCGATCTCAAAAAATCATTCCCTTGTTTAGGAGAAAACGCGTTGCGCAACAGTGAATGCTACTTTTGGCCTTCTTTCTTCAGTGACGGGATCAAGAAGCTTCCCATCCAATAGAATAAATGTACCTCTAATTATGGGAACTATTCAAAAAAATAATAAACTTCGTTTGTATTTTTAAATGTCACTAATAAATTTGTACAACAAAATTCCGGGTTATATTTGAATCGCGCTTGTATGTGTATAAAATATTCGAATATTTTACCAATTTCATATTCGTTATTCGAATAGTTGATTTTACGCATATTTGATACTCCTAACCATTATAAAGTGCTCCTATGTTTTGAAATAAATAACCCATTGTAATTTATATCAAAGTTAAAAACATCCATAAATATATTTAATTGAAATTTCGCGTAAATAATTGGTACTCTCGTCGTTTGATATACGCAAAAGGCGCCATTGCTTAATTAAAATATTCACATGGACTGATAATAACTATGTGTAATTTAAGTTGTTTAATTAAAATTAATACAAACGATAATGTCAACCAATTAATTGAAACGTTTTCATAATCTCAACATTTATTACAATATTATTCAGAGCACGTGCGTAGGTATAAAATGATAGAATTTATATTATTACTCGTGCATGTATTTAGGTATAAAAAATTGTTTCAGATTTTGTATCCAACGCAAGAAATGTAAGCGTTTGGTTTATTATCACTTTTGTAGATAAGGCTGAAATATTATTCAATTCTTGGTCCCTTTTGGAATGTATGCTATGTAATTGGGTTGGCTTTCATATTATTATTTGTTTGTTTTAGGATTTTTGAAAACGAGTGGAAAAGGAGCTGCTCAAGGAAATTTCGGCTTGATGGATTTGGTAGCTGGACTTCATTGGCTTAGAGAAAATTTACCAGCATTCGGTGGAGATCCAGAAAGAGTGACACTTATGGGTCATGGAACTGGAGCTGCTCTTGCTAATTTTATAGCAGTGTCACCTGTTGCTAAAGGTATTGAATATTTTCACTATACAATGGATATTTGTGCTTAAATATCCCATGGAAAATAAACAGCAAGAACTCCGTTGTTGTAAAATTGCATGACTTATTTCGGAGTGTTGCCGTATTTTTTGCAATAAAGTCGTCTTGGACGAAAAAAGAAAACAAGAACCACTGTGATGAAGAGTTATTTTAATTTTTTTTTTGTACGACCACCGAGAAAAATTGCGTGGAAGGCTCTGAGTGGTTTTTAATTAAAATGGCGGTGTAGAGGTAGCTCTGAGGGGGCGAAATTATAAGTCTCTTGTGCTCTTGTGAAAAATATTTCATAACTTAAAATTAGCTTTTTGTAACTTAATTTGATAGAATTATAACTTGATGTTGCGTGTTAAAAACGCCAGCATCCGATATTTCATCGAATTAACTACATAAAGCCGTCGATATAAATTCAAATAAAATATACGAGCGTATGCATGGTTATTAGCATGTATTTATAGGCATGCCATTAACGAGCGTGAACAGAATACGTGAGATTTGATTAGTATAATCTAATTTCAAGCCACCACCTAATGCATCTCCCAAGAACTTAACTCATTTAATCCATACGTAAAAAAAATCAACATTGGAACTCAATACAAATGGAATAGTATCTCTGTAGCATACATATATATAAGGATATATAGCAGGATAATACTCAAGTTCCAATCCACATTCTCACTTTCAGGCTGAACTAATATCTACTGCACTTTATACCAACGTCAATTGCACACTGTCAATTACACTCTTGTGCACTCACTGCTAACACGGTACGATAGCGTCTATTTTATTGGCGTTGGAACTTTTTAACCGTTTATATTTAATTCGACAGGTTTTCGTAAATGGCGTCGCACTAAAAAAAATATTATTAGGTTATCCCAAAAGAAATCCATTATCATTTTTTCAATCCAAAACTTTATATTTTTGCATAAGTCATTATACAATATAGTTACATTATTTATTATCAGGTAACTCCCACGTCTCCTACAAGTTATCTATTCTCTTTTATAGAACTAAGATAATTTCGACTGAAAATACGAATCCGAATGTTTTTTTTTTTTACTTCATATATTTACACTCAAACCTCTTTTTATGCGATTTCGAAGTTATGCGGTATTTTTAAAGGAAATTTTCTTTTTTTATTTAATAAAGAGTACGTATCAAGATATTTAGTATAAAATAGGAAATCATCAACACTAACCAAAATTTGGGAAAAAAAAATGATTTGGGAATGTGTAAATCATATTGCATCTGCTATCGCTAAATATACGATCACTTCCTTTATTCTAGTTTTCCTAATCCTTTAAACGTTACCAAAAATATTAATTTTAATTGCCTTATTATTTTCCAGTTTTTTGATTAACTTTTTTGTGCGATTTTTGATATATTTTATATAGCTGTTTTAAAGTTATGCGGTTTTTAAAATGCACGGAACGCATCTTCACTTTTTCTATGTAACTCATAGCTCTTTCCGCAGAACGCATCTAATCTAGTCGAGTCCTCTACACATCAAAATAGATCAAAATACGGTAGAACTTCCCATTTCAATTGGTTTTCTCACACAAGTGAATTTAATTACATGTGGGTATGCATTATAATACTGTAAAGTAAATCCTGTTTTTCTTGCATTTTTTATTTGGGCGTTAAGATCTCCAGTTATATTCTACAAAATACATTAAAAAAACCTTCCAATATATCAATCCTGGCTTGGGCATTGTAACGGGGGGTTGATTTCTTAAATGAATTAAAGTTCATCCATATTTGAGGGTCGTCCTTATTGATAGACATCATGTATCCTGATTTAAAGTGTTTAAACCAATAATGATATCTGTTTATCGTTGGGACTGGACCATAAATTTAATTGATGGTGTTTGTGGCCCTGATCCCGTTCAAGCCCTGATCAAGAAAAACCAGCATACGATGTCAAATATGTTTTTCGTTTTAATAATAAAATTATATTTATACCATAAAATAAAGCTGATGGACCATATAATAAGATAATAAAATGCAAAAACGTTTCAATTAGTCTATTTGACCATAAACTAAGCCCAAATTAGAGCGTGCAAAAATAATGGATTTCTTTTAGGAGGACCTAATATAAATAGAACCCAAAATGGTTGTTGTTTTTTTGGTTGACTATTTCTGGGGATTGGTTGCATATAGGCTGCTACACTTTCAAGTCAAGAATAAATTTAAAAACCTAATTTATAATTTATCTTTACTCTAATTATAGACGCAAAAATCAATGGCTACCGAAGGGTCAAGTAGCCAAAATGACCTTTGAGTGAAAATGAGAATGCATTTCATTCTGAGACAAATGCATGTGAATTTATTTAAGCCCATATTTTTTACTTTTGTTTATATATTTCTATTAATTGTATGAAAACTACGATCAATTTTGCTTCGTCGATGGAATGAACGCATCCGATGATCCACAACTGAAGTGTTTACACCTACTCGTAATTTGAATGTTATGGGTTTTTAGCGCTTTCAGCGAAAGTGCTCTGAGCGTGTAAAAAAATTGGCAAAAGCTAGGTGTTTACAGGTGGATGGAAAATATCGTATTTACATATCAAAAGGGGAATACGGTTGGAATGATTTGCGCCTTAAACCCATAGACTTTGTATTAAGCGGATATATACGCTCCGGGGTCAGAGCACGAATCCGGCGCAAATCTAAAACAGGGCCGCTAAGTGAAATGCTAATACTCTTTATTCTCGCTTTTTTGCTCCTGCAAAAACAGGTCTCACTGGGAAAACAAAACCGGATACTTTTATTCAAATAGCAATCCCTTAGGTGTATGTATTTTTTCTGTTCTCACATATGAAGCCATCCCGGATACAGGCCCGGATTTACAGGTTGTAAAGTGTAACAAGATTAAGTTGAATGGTCGCACCGGGATGTATGTGACCTCAGAAAATATTTTAGGCGATTTGTCAAATTGACTTACACATGGGAAGGTTATTTTATGCAAAATGTGTTTTTTGCAGAGCTTTTACAGCGAGTCATCCTGTTCAGCGGTTCGGGGTTAAGCTCCTGGGCGCTGCAAAGAGAACCGCTGACAGTCAAGCGAAAGGTATGTTCTTATGTGTAAATTTGTAAATTTTAATTAAAATTTATTATTTTTTAAATCATCAATAGATGCCACTAATAGATTTAAAATTAACTATGTATTATATTTTTCCGTTGCAATAAATTAAAAAATAAAACTGTGATATTGTATAAATACGATACAAAAATAATATGTTCACTTTTAAATATTGGATGGTTTAAATATTTTAAAGTTTAATAAACAAAATAAATGATTAATAACACTTAAAACATATATTTAAAAATTTAAAATATTTATTAATAGATGTCACTTAAAAATATTCTAATTTATTGAATAAAATTGCTGTGGTTTTTAAAGTTTATAATTAACTTAATTAATTAACTTTATAATAATTAAATTAGTGGCTTTAAAGACATTATGGTATAAATAAATCATCGTATTTATAATGCAAATCATAAGCGGTAGCTCTGCCCTTGAACACATAACAATACAATCCCATATATTAAGATAATGATTAGTTCTATTTAATATCAATAAAATATTGTTTCTTAAAATATCAATCCATTTGACTAGCTTATTGCATATTCCGCTTAGTAAACACAATATTTCTTAGAGAATTACATCCAAAACGTTTTAAAGAATTCTGTTTGCTAAATGTTACTAATCGTCACTAAATCTGTGATTCAACCTTGTCACTAGGGTGAAATGAAGAATAAAAAATGATTTAATATCCTTATCGTAGGTGGCGGAGCAGACTGGTTGTCATGGAGATCTTCTTGAGGACGACATCGCCCCCTGCTTGAGAACCAAATCATTGACCGAGCTACTTAGCGTGAGAATCGACCCACCCAGATTCCTCCCAGGATTTGCGCCTTTTGTCGACGGCACTGTCTTGCTAAATCCGTCTCAGGTGAACTTCCTTTTATTACATTCCCATTCGACAAATCCAAGCTGTGCTCGAAATGCTGAAATCCCACGGATGAAAAACCAATGGAGATCTCTTTTCTGTAATTTGTATTTATTTCGTAGGTCACAGCTCCTAGTTTTAGCGTGGGTCAAAATCCGTCCAGCGCCAGTACAGTAGCTACTGCAGCAGGGTATGAATTGGCTGATTTTCCTGATCGAGCTCTTCTTTTTGGCCTCACATCAACAGGTAATATTCATTATTTTTATATGATTTTTGTACACAGTGTAGATTTATGGCGTTCATAAGTCAGATAAAATTTTGCATTTTAACTCCTTATAACCAAATAAATATTTTATTTAATTTTTTTTTTATATATTATTTAATTTATAAAATAAAAACATTTCCGATTTTTACTGTTTAAGTATTGATAATAAAATCGCTTTTTTTTTAATTTGTGATAATATTTTTTAATTATTTAATAATAAAAAATATATTATTTATTTTTTATTCGTAGATAAATATGATGAAATAATAGCATTCATAAATAAATATAATTATTGGTTCGATTATTTGCGTATAGATGGCAGCACAATCAATCCGTGTCGTAACCAGTACGCAGCTCTCGTACGCAACAATAATTAAATTAATTTCTATTTTATTTTTTGTATCAAAATATAACATATGAATTCGAATAGAATATAATATTTGTTTAATTAAAAAAAAATAAAAAATAACTCATTGCCCCCAGAGAGAATTGAACTCTCGACCCCTGGTTTACAAGACCAGTGCTCTAACCACTGAGCTATGGAGGCGATGTTTCGGCATCGCTTATTACTTTACTTATAACAAAGTAACAAATGTCGATGACATCAACTGGCATCTGCTTCTCGTTATTTATCAGTAGTTTCCAAGCGTAATATCTTGTTTATTATCTTGCTATTATTGTCCTTGAACTTGTAGATATGCAATTGTTTTTTGGCGTTAATAATGATATTTAATGAAAATAAAATTAAAAATAGACAAACAATTACGGCTCATTAATCTGTAACATTTGCTTATATATATTCAATTACGTTAAAAACGCCTATCCGATTACGTTTGGTAGTTATTTGAGAGGTAAATTAAAAATTCAAATTATACTTCTTTTCGATATTTCGAGTCTCTTGTTGGGATTATGAACGCGGAATAACTAAATTATATAAAAATAGTCATTAAAAATATGTGTTATATATATTTTATATAAATATTTCAAGATGCTTTAATTATAACATTATGCTGCTTTATAAATACATTTTACTGCTAAATTAATCCATATGAAAAAAAATACAAATGATTCCAATATTTTCGATCATGTTTTTCTGCTGCACTTTGATTACACAGCTGTAAAACACAGAAATAAAAAAAAAGATTTATAATCTAGCATAATCCAATGTGCATTTGGATGTCAAAAAGATCTTTGAGCGACTTTTTTAATTTGCAACAAAATTAAAATATCATTTAATAATAATGATAATTTCGCCACTTCTTTATAAATGATCTTATTCAAATAATTTTACCATAGTTTAACCTACTACGCATGCCAAGGATAACTTCGCGTGACGCTAAAGAAATTCAAATTGACTAAACAAAAACGGCTTCTCTGGACAAAAATATAAAAAACTGGACATTTTTCGATTGGAATGCCTTATCGACGGATGAATCCAAATTTGAGTTTTTTGACTTAAAGTAGATAATTTTCATTCACACAATTGCTTCAGAAATGGTTACAGTTATACCTTTATATGTAGGTTAAATACGGAGGTGAAAAGACTGGTGGTTAAATAAAAATTAACGAAAAATTGAAGAAGAACTAAGTGTTTCCAAATTAATTATCAGTAGTATATCATCATCATAGTGCAGCCACTAAGAGTCCACTACAGAACTATGGGCCTCTTCAATATCCATTCACAGGAAGGGGTTACATCTATCTCGTCTGTATCATACATTCACCTTCTCATTCGCTCGATATTGAAGGTAGCATTACCACCGAGTTTTATTTCGAACGCTCATCCAACGGGTATCCTGAGTGAACGTATTGACGAACGCTTTCGCGAACGTCTCGATAAGGAGTTTGGGGGGTTTGTAAAGACTGAGTAGTTTTCATAGGGAGATGGTAGAAAACTACTCTAGACGACCTTTTTGACTCTACTGGAAAGAGCTTTCTGGAGTACAAGGAGTCCAGTCCCCCTTTCCTCGCTAGGGCGTTGCCGGGGTAGGGTGAAGACAGACGTGACGCTCAAGTGCATCTCGGATTCGCTCCTACACCAACTGAAGGTGTTTCCCCGTCACCGTACAACTTACCCGAGCGAATTCAAGACTGAGTGGTTTCGCCATTATTTCAGGTTGCCCCTCTCAGTTCGGCGATTATAAAACGATATAAAAGTCAACGGAAGACAGTGTTGTTGACGTTGCAAAGTGGAGTTCTTCATATGCACCTCCGCGAGGCCGTCTCCTTGGTGTTCTTCTTGTTCTTATTCTGTTCCTAAAGCTTCCCGGCTCCAAACCGGTGAGGTTCATCGAGCTCCTTTTGTTAAGTAGGGTTGATTATGTAAGAGATAGCGAGTGATAAGCAAGTTATCATTTGTAAAAGTAGCAATGAATAGTATATAAACTGAGTACCAGCTTAAAAATAAACCAAATGTTGATTGTGCTAGGACAGGTTTGGAGATGGTTAGAAGAATGGGCAAATATGACGAAAATAAAGTAATACATATTGTTGTAATGTTTACTAAAAAAGTGTGAAATCTAAAACTATATAATAATATCTTAAAAAAGACTTCCCACCTCAAATTTTGGACCAAAGGAGAATACTAATGGAACAACTGAAAAAAAGAGAAAGAAGCAGGGAAATATGTCTTCCTAAGGCACAAGAAATAAATAGTCCGATAACTATTTAGGAAGAAGAATACCGAAAGGGATGATGGAGGAAAAAAGGGCAGTAGAAATAAAAAAAAGAGAATTAGAGATGATACTTTCTAACCAAACAGAAAATTCAGATCAAATAATACGGGAACCACGAAGAGCACAGAAAAAAAACAAGACACAATCCACTTAAGGAAGTCACTCTAAAAAACCAGAACACGTCACACAAAACAGTAAGAAAAAGAGAAGAAAAAAAAAACTAAAACCACTAAAAATTTCTCTCAATACAGTTCGTCACAACGTAGACACAACATAGACGACCACCCTCCAAATCTTGGA
This sequence comes from Stenopsyche tienmushanensis, assembly GCA_008973525.1. NCBI lineage: Eukaryota > Metazoa > Arthropoda > Insecta > Trichoptera > Stenopsychidae > Stenopsyche > Stenopsyche tienmushanensis. The sequence continues at coordinate 108,236 of WACJ01000351.1, forward strand.
AAACATTTACATAAGAATATTCATAATAATATATAATGAATTCATAATAATAAGAGTAAAATCAAAATAATTTATTAGGTGTTTAGATTGATATTTAAAAAAATAGCAGAATATCCATAGCAGAAATTGCTTTCAGGGGCCTATTCCAAAGAGAAAAAGTTGTAAAACTGTCAGACGTTTCATTCGGAATATTAAAGATGGACGAGCCCGACTATAACCTCATTCGGTCTGCGAAATAAAATGAAGAGGAATATTTCATTTGTCATTCTGACAGAGTACCCCGATATATTATTTATGGCCGCAGCTCCGAGACCGCTGGTAATCCGCACCTGGCCTCGGAATGACAGATAATTTTACAGGTTTCCGACATCTTTCCTGTTTACATGGGCGAAAGAGCGTGATGATACGCTAATTGAAACGTGCGGGAGACGTGCTCATGTGAAATATTAAAAAAAAAACGATGCTCTCCGCGTTTTATGAGAAAATTTAATCAATTCCATCTGGAAGTTGCGACGAGGGATGTAACGGGGGCTGGTTTTATTTTCGTTAAATAACATATTGAAAAAAATCCTCTTTAAGAAGTGCGTATTTTAAATCTTGTTTCATTCGGGAAAAATATTTTTTTCTTGTGTAAAGAAATATCTCGCGTCTTAATCATTTTGTAAGATCCCCGAGCTTTGCGTTACGCCAGAGATTTTTCATCGAATTTATTTAAGCACCACAATTTTTGAGCGCGGATTTTTTGTGCCACCTGATGTATATGAAAATTTCCCCAGGGTTTGCACCTCTCATTTTTCTTCATATTACAAAGAAGCCCGAAAGTACTTGACCCCCTTCTTTCGACGTTGTATTAGCAAGTTCACGGGATTGTGACCCGTGCTGGTCTCAACGCCGATTCTTATGAACCCTTTGGGCGAATTTATCATTGTCACGCTTCGAAGAAGGGGCCCTTGTGTTTGAGAAAAATGCGCCCCATTTAAATTATCCACTGAAAGCGGCACTGGTGCTCCTCATCAACTGCATAATTAAGGAAGTGATTCAGCATTTACCTAATCTGCTTTATTTATAACACCTCCAAGGGTTAATTGAGACGCAAGAACAAAACAAAAGGACGAACGATCCTATGTGATATAAGGATGATGCAAAAGTTTTGACGTATTTTTAAAAATATAACTTTTTTGATCAGTTTTATTAACACCGTATTTTTCGCTTGTTATTACTTCGGTATTTTAAAAAGTTGATATTTCCCACTGATCAAGAATTGGTAAAGTACATTAAATCCTTAACTCTTAATATAAAGGTTTAGATTCAAATCTTGATTGTAGAAAAAAAAATGCATACTAACAAATTTGAGAGATCGGAAATGTTAATATTTCTTATCGATCGTTGCATTCCACGTTTACTCTGATTTCCTGGATCTGAAAAAGAAAATACTAGGGTGATTAATAAATTCATTCAAAGACCCCAATGTAAAACTGAATTTATAACAATAATTAAAATATTATTTAAAATAATTATAATTTCGAAATTTTGCAACCATTACTGCAAAACTAATTTTTACCTGAATATCGTCATTAAATTAAAATCTGCAAAGCTGTTTTGTTAGGGCTTCGCTAGATGTGGATAAGTTTATATCGCGGGAACTTGATTGAAGTATTGCAACTTTCAAAGTGTTGCATTGTTTAGTAAATATAGTTTGTATAATAAGCAGCTACAATATAGTTTCAGTGTTGTAGTTATAAGACATTTATATAATATTTATTTACATGTCTTAATAATAATATTTTGAAAGCTCAAGAAGTATTTATTGGGTTAAAAATAATGTCACCAAAACTGTAAAAATATTATGGTTTTCCTAAATTCTTTCCTTCAATTCTTTTAAGGGATACACTGGGATATAGTGAAAAACGACTCCAACTAAATTAATTTAAAAAAAGTCTCTAATTCTATCAATTGTTTAGATTTGTGCTTATATTTAATTACTTGATTGCTCAAAAATTCATACCTGAAGTTGAATCTTACAAACATGAATAATTACTTATTAAAGTGGTTGAAAAGGCTTGTTTGGTATAATTCAAAGATGGACAACCTGCAAGCCACATGCGACCCTTTTCAAAAAGTTTTGTTTCAGAACAAAATTCCCTAAAATAATGTTTTGAACCAAAAGTTGAACATCGCACGAATGAATTATTATGCATCGAAATGAAGATATTGAGCTCGGAGACAGACAGAGACGAAGAGTGTCTTGCACGTTAAGTTTAGAAAGAAATAATTGCTGAGTGTATCTTGCAGGTCGGAGATTGTGAATGGGAGACAAAGACGAAGAGAGTATCTTGCGTACATCATACAATTGTATAGATCGTTAACCCAAATTTATCGAGTAATAATAATGTGTGAATGATATAATTAATCGATTTCAAGTGTATTGTTTATTTTTACTTGAAGAAATGACCGAATATTGTGTGCTATTGACACTGTTTATTTATTTATGTACAAGCTTCATACACGTTGCGACGGTCCTGACAGATAAGTAGATTTGTACGGATGATAAGTGGCGAACATACAAATATAGCATCTAAGTTTATGATGATTTAAAATTAGCTCACTACTCAAAGAGTCAATATGCATTAAAGCTAATTTAGATTTATCTGCATTTCATATTTATCATCTGATGAATGTTTATGAATAATCATCCATATGCAGGTCACCATAATAATAATTTAACAAAATATTGTCTTTGATTACATAATTAAAACCAATTAATGGTAGTAAATAAGACGATTTAGATATGATAAAGTTGCATTTTATCCTTGCGAAATAAATATCAATTTCGTAAAACTGGGAAAGAAAACAAAACCTTTCTTAAATTTCTGTTTTGTAACACATTTTTATTGTCGTACCCAATTTTTTGCTACTCCAAAATACCGCTTCTAAGATATCATTTTTCCTTAAAAAGGAAAAAAAATCAAACGTTTCCGTACCAAAAGTTGCTCTCACAAAGCCTGTCTCGAATTCGGTTCACATATTTTTGTTTGATGTGGTTGTTGAACATTCCTCCATTTTGTTGCATCCTCATCCGTTATGTATGCTTAGTGGTTTTGTCATTGTTCGGAATTTTCGGATCCTTATACTATGCAAATACCACATATTTATACACAGGCTGGATGATTTTATGTTTAATAACAATTTTTTATAAATTAATATCTTGGATAAACACAGCTTTTTTATTGTAAATCAGCAATTATATAGTAATACCATGTATAGAGATACACGATATTCGCTATCAACGTGTTAGTTAAAAGTTTAGATATCTAAGCTTTTATTTATGAAAGCTCACCTTGTGAATCATAGTGAATTCTTGATTGAATTTCAAATATATATTAATGATTTTACCTGACGGTACATTATAAACTATATATTCTTGGAGTATAAAAAATTCAATTCAATTTTTACATTTATCAATAGTTGATGTAATAAATGTATAATAAATTGTAATCTTCTTATATACCTCCATCCAAAATCCTATTTTTGCCTTGAAAAAAATACAATGGATGGCTTCAATATTTTAATTCGGTTTACTTAAGCTTTGTTCTTTTTGCAGAGTCCTATTTGGACCTTAGTGCTCAGGATCTGGAATTCGGATTTAACGAGACCCGTAGGGATCGCATTTTGAGGACTTATGTGAGGAACGCCTACTACTTCCACCTTAACGAGATTTTTTCTACCCTCAAAAATGAGTACACCGATTGGGATAGACCCGTGCAGAATCCGCTCAACGTTAGAGACGCTACATTGGAGGTAAGTAAAACCAATAACCGTCTATGTTCGATACTTTTTTTGCGACCCTTGTTTTTATTTTAATTAATTCCTTTAATAATAAAAAATAATCCAATTCCTAATTGGAATTAAAATATTAAACACAATTTAATTTAATTATTATTTTATTAAATGCATACATTGCCATCTATCGGTCATTATTATATATTAATTTTGAAGAAACGCAAGATGGCGGAATACACCATTTATCATCGTATTTAATTCATTTAAATAAATGTATGATTTAATTCACTGATTGTCGCTTGGTTAAAATTAAGGATAGAGTTGTCTACTCAACTCCATGTCTTCCAGACTTGGTTTGATAAATTGACTTTATGGTACTAAATATACTTGCAACAGAGAGATCCTTTTCGTCTTACATAACATATGTCTACCCACATCCTCCAACTTTGACAGGAAGATTCCCATGTCCTTCGACCACGTCAATTTATGGTACTTTTCTCCATAGCACCACATACACGCTCACCAACAATTCAATAGTAATAACGTAACACAATCAAATAACAATTATTAAATTTGTGTTTAATTAAGAAAATATAAGGGTAGGAAAATTTATAAAAAATCAGAAACAGATTTTGATAGATTTGCACACAAATTTAATCACTTAAAATGTTTCCTTGGAGCTAGAAATAAAAAAGTTTTAATATCCACGTCTCAAATACAAAATACGTTTTAAACCCTTATAAAATCATTTAATTTATTGGCGCTATAGTTTTTTGTAACATTTTTAAAAAAATATTTAAATCTCATCCCAACATATCTCTAAGCGTTTAAGAGCTAAAAACTAAGATTTGAGTGTAATATTTTATCAATAATCTCTACCTTTTTGTGAGCTTAATTTTTACTTCCACAGGTGCTAAGTGATGGACATACGGCAGCACCCTTAATCCGGTTGGGCTACCTTCACGCCATGAGGGGTGGAAAGACATTCTTCGCTCATTTTCAACATCTGTCCAGTGACAGAGACTATCCACAGGTATAAAAATCTTCTTCGACATCATGACGTTTTATGATTTCCACGACACGTAAAATTGGTCTAAATACTAAATGCTCGACGATCGATTATTGTGCAAAGCTCTTCGACTGTTGATACTGCAATTTAACATGATGTGCTAAAAAGTGGACGTTGAATGATATCGGTGCTAACAGAATTATCGTTGCGTATAATGATGACGACGATCGAGAGTTATATAATTTCATACACATCAGACTTTCAATTAATTTTCAATTCAGCGCTGGAACTTTCAGCTAAATAAATTCTCAAATATTTTACTACTCATTACGAGCGAAAATTTTTCACATATGTATACGTCATGTTGAAAATGATCATTTCGGTGAGCGCCTGAATTCAAATTGAATTTGATTGAAAACGCTTTAACCGACTTAAGTTCATAAGCCTCTTTTGATGAGTTGGTAGTCGTTGTTTGTCTGAAAGAATTACCAATTTCAATCAGCTTAAGTCGGTTGGTTCAGATTCCTGGTTTCAACTGGTTAATTTGCGATTTTTCAAATAAATGTCGCCAATTGATAATGTCAGCGTAAATTATTAGACGCGATTAAATAGAATTTGCATTGTTTAAAAACGCACAACAAAATATAGATAACAATAATATAAAATACAATGAGTGACTGACACAATTACAAAAATCGAATAACGATAACGATATTTGATCATATAAAAATTTTCCATACTTTTCGACGATTTCTCTCGCCAAATTAAATTATTGGTGTTTGTAAATGTAATGTATATTTTTTATTATTTGTATCTTTTCAAATGGGAGATTTAGGAGTGATGAAAACCCATATATTTGAGCAAAATAAGGGTTAAATATGTAAATTCGAAATTGTAAACATATATTCATTAAAAATACGATGTAATATGATAAAATGGATATGAAGAGTTATATCAAGTCACATATTCATATAAACCCGATTGATATTATTTTGTCCAATTGATCTCTTTTAAGCATATTAGATAATCGAATGATTAAATCTTATTGCAACTAATTATGATATAATCATAATGCAAGGGTTATAAATATATGAGCGTATCTTTGAAGTAAAACTCCCATAGATACAGTAGTACTCTTTCCGTATCAGTCACATACATCAAAAACACCCTATGCGCATGCGCCGCGCCATCTCTACTATGTGTGTTTGTACGTTACATAAAGCAACCGGTAGACCAGTAATTTGCCTATTTTATTATATATTACACAAACATATATGATTTTTTGGCATCAGTTTCCGTTAACCACTTAAGCGTCAATGACTCACCAATGAGTCGCTATGTTTTATTGAGGTGTATATATATATATTATTACAATTTTAATGAGGTGTATATAATATTAACAACTAATAATACAAATATTCATTATGTATTGTGACAATCCTGAACAAGAAATGCTCAAAGGTCGTAAATTATCCCGCAGGATAGCACATGATGTATATGCATATGCTAGGATACGTAATTTGCATTTGGATACTGATTAACAAATAGAAAAAGGCAAAGATGTTTCACTTCAACATATTTTTTTCATGATATTCGTGTTGATTATTATTTATGGTCCCTGCATATTTAGGTACTGAAAATAGACATAATTGAGTACGTAAATCTGTTTTTTAAATATTTATCCCCAAATATGAAATCTTAAAAATAATCGAATGTATAATACAATCGAACTTGAATAGTGCGCAAGTACTTATTAATCCTCGGTACAATGTCTCCTACTAACGTTCGGGTTTTCCCTATTGTTTAATCTTCGATTCAGTAATGTCCGGTTATTTCGAGACAAATTTGCCCGTATATAATCGGCTTTGTGCCGGTACTGAATGTGCTTTTACTTGATACAGATTATTGGAAGAATTTAATTAAAAAAGATCCAATGTTTTGCGACACACAAACGAGGTCCCTTTACATGAATTTCCAATCGGAATGATTCCCATTAGGAGACACATTTTATTAGAATGCGCATCGAATGAAAATGCTGCCAGATCGCGAAAATCCATGCAAAATTTTCCTCGTATTTAATTTTAATTATCCTAATTCGCTTTGGTTTATTGGAGCAAAAAGCGCTGTGCGCTCACTTCGTCATCGGATTCGTATCGATATAGGGAAAAACGACTGACGTAATTTACATAAAGGTACTCCACAGTCGGAGTAATGCAATAAATGGACGATCTGTGTCCTTAGCCTCCAGTCATGCTACGTCAAAGCTTCATTCTGAACAATCCTTTGTGTTCTGTAAATACGGACATAATTTACCGTTAGCAAGTTAGCACTGGCAATGGTCAGAGCAAAAACAGTAAATACATCGGCGTTTAGGTCAGCTTAAAAAATTGCCTTTCTGTAGATGTTAATAGCACTATGCTAATTAAAACTGCGTGTTCTATCACTACTTGCCCAGCTTTTTCATTTTTGAGCGATGGACATCTTAATGATCGCGGATTCTCAGTCGAAAATAATTAGATGGAGCTGAGTGTTAAAAGCCATTTTGGTGCTTAAATTTTATTGGATTTATAACAATGATTTGCATAACACGTCAAACGATCATTTAGTGCACAAAATGAGCGCTTGAATGCGATAAAAAATGGTCGTTAACAAGTCAACAGTAGACTCTGAGGACTATCCGGAAAGGACGTGTCGAGAGCGTATGTTGCCAACTTTCCACATGATAGCCGTAATAGAGTGGACTTCCGGTCCTAGTCGTGTGTGTAAAGCCTCCAACTGGATCGGTCCAGCTCTTCGTCCTCCAAATGCCATTATTGTAATGGCCGAACGACTTATCCTCTCTTAATTTATAGAGCCATTTGGAGCTAATGGGAAATTACTAAAGGAATATCGCGGAAAATGGGGAATACCTCTCCCATTTTTCCCCCACTAAGTGTCCCGTTCGCGACGATTCCTCGCCGGCAAAAGTGTCTTAATTATTGGCGAAAATCGATGGAACCCATAAAGTTGAAATGGGAATTACCATTGAGTTATATAACTAGATGTTATCTGATTAAAATGGTATCGACTGATTAAGACTTATAAATTTGTATCAATTTCAAATAATTTTTTTTAATAAAATGCATTCTGCGCTGGAAATCTAAAAAACATATATTTATGTTAAAAAATAATTTTTATAAAGATCGGATTTATGTTCAAAATTAACAATAATACTTTATTTAATACATATATACAAAAAAAAATTTAAGGGATTACATGAATTTCAAAGGGATAAAAAAAGTGTTTTTTCTGTATTTTTTTAAATAAAATATTTAAAAATTCTGCCGTTGAATAGATTTTCGGAGATCTCCTAGAAAAAAGAATCTTCGTGGAGGTTAGAATAGCTTATCTGAAATCAAAAAACTGAAATACTTTCTCTTAATAAGTGAGTATAGCTTGTGCTCATTTATGTATGCAAAAAAGTACATTTTTCGATAAAAATCTACAACATATAAAATAAAATAAATACATTTGTAAAAATAATTGTGATTAAAGAGAGTAAAATAAAAACATTATTCCAATAACTAGTAAATCCTATCTAGAGAAGAATTATTCCAGTGTTCGCTCCCAGTCAGTTGTCTAATGACGGAATTACTAAAGGTTCTCCCCTAGAATTTTCTTTCGATTGACTTAAAACTGTGAGAGAATATTCTTGACATGTGCAATTAGATAAAAAAAATGAAGAATCATAGAATTTTTGAAAGAGACTCTTCTAATTGCCTTTAGTATACAAAAAATGTTGCGCAAATTATCATGACAATTAAAAAAATACATAGAATCTAATAATAATGAGTGAATTTATTGGATTAGGGCTTATACAAAAACAGACATTTTTCAAAACTGATTTTCGGTTTTCAGTTTTTGAACAAAACCGGTTTTCACCGGTTTTCGGTTTTAAGAAATATAAAATTAAAATAACAGATATAACAATATTACTCGAATTTTATTCAATGTTAAAGCATTACATCTTATTTATTTATAAATGTGAGTACGAAAAAATATATAACAAATACCTAAAAACAATTATATTTCTAAAAAATATTTTTATACGCAATGTATGATATTGAAATCTCATAGTTTGGTGTATCCCTTAGCTTGTTCTCGCTGAATGTCGGTGAATGATTGACGCATTAATTCACAATATCGATCAAATTTTACATTTGGGAATTCCAGTCAACCCTTCTATAACATGGAGATATACAACGCTATAGAAACAAAATGCTATAGAAAATTAGGCACCCAAACAAAATTTTGTACATATTAATTTGTTAACAAAAGCAAGTGATGAATATGCGTAACCTTATATATTTTATCCGTTGCTTATATAAAAGATACTGCAAACGAAGTGGACACTATAGGAGGGTTGACTGTAATAATGAATGACGTCATCGTGTAAGTTTATAAGCAGTTTGCACATCCTGTGTACGAAAATTTCACAGAAGGTTCGCATTTTACTCCAGCCTGCCATATTCAAAACCGGATTTTCAGGACTAAAAACCGGTTTTCGAAGGTACACAATTTTTGCCAAAAAAAACGGGTTTTGAAAACCGACAAGTCCTACATTAGATACATGGCAATCGAAATAAAGAGAATGCCTACAGCTTCTAAATAGACATAAAAAATTCAGTCTATGTCTACTGTTCTATAAACGCAGACTATATAAGACTATAGTACTATAAAGTTTAATACTTCATGACTAAAAATCCTCAATGGCGCTAAAAACGAGCGTTGTCGTATGATTACAAAGCAATTTTTTTACTACATTCATATATGAAACCTCAACGATTTTTTCACTATGATTTGTAGTATAAAATTAATTAATGAAAGTTTTTCTGACATTTTCTTTCATTTAAATGGGAAATAGTTCTTAATAATAATTTTTGTACACTTCTTACACGTTTTGATTATTTCATTTTAAATATAATAATAATTTTAATAGCTTTAATGCTTATTTATATGTCGACACACTCCATATGATATCTCACCCATATTAAAAACTATTGTACGATATACATTTTGCCAAAATTTTATCAACGAGTAGTATAATTATTTTATTTCTTTATTTTTCAGAATATTCCAATAAATCCACAGCATTCACAAGATCCATCAATGCAGGTTAGGGTTACCACTATTATATATATATATTTAAAATAGGGCTTATTTGTATAATATTTTTGACGTTAGGTGTTGTTTAGCAATTCGTTTATCCTTATGCTGATATTATTTATGATTTTTTTATATTGATGTTGATGTTTTTGCGTGTTTTTTTTTTAATATATAATGGGTTGGGTGGTAACCCTACTTCAGATGGTCGTTAAAAGCCTTGATAAACTGGACGTTTGAATAATAAATGTGTAATTTTTGTTGAAAAACCAATTGTTGTTCACAGCGCACCGGTTCAGTACATGGAGAAGATATCCCTTATTGCTTCGGGCTGCCACTCGTCAGCGGTCAGCCCTTCTTCCCCCACAACTACACCACCCAGGATCAAACTATATCCAAGATTCTCATGCAGTACATAGCCAACTTCGTAAAACACGGGTGAGCATCTATCTATAGTTCTTCTTCATTGTAACGATAATTGATTGACATGTGGAATCCGCTCATATGACAAATTATACAATGCTGTGTCGGATCCTCTCTATAGATGTATTCTGTCTTAATTTAGCAGTGCGGCGATTGTTTAGGTTGATTTATAGTTCTTGGCGTGTTGGTGCCGTGCTAACACGTGGGTGTGTAATAAACCAGAGAAAGATTTATGAACGCCGATGTTGGGATATAAAGTCAGACACCTAAGTAATGGGATGCCATAACATATGAGACCTTAGCTCCCTAATCCTTAAGTTTTACCCACTGTTTAATTGATAACTGCTCTATAAAACTGTCGCATCTGTGGTGAAAGATGACTTCTGATCCTGTTATGTCTGAGGCCAACGGATATTCATTCTGTGCCCTCTAATGATCCTACATAAAACGCCGTGATGAATTATAACAATAAGTCTTTGTTTGGTGAACATTGGCCAAAATTAATTTTGCACTGATGTAACGAATAAAATAATTAATTACACAGACGTCTTAATCGATTGATGTGCATTTTATATAGATATAAATTAAATTATTTGCAACATGCTTTGACATATAGCATATCTATATCAAAATGTAATTTTTCAATTTGTCATATGCAAAAAAATATATATTTAACTACTCCAAGGAAATAATTTCAAAAAAATCATAAACATTGCTAAATTTTGTTTTTTCAATTTAAATTTGACTTTGACCAACTAATAAAATCTATAGTTATATGATAATGGCGTTCAATAAATCGTTGATGAATTATTGAAAAAGGTAGCTTCTTTACGATCCTTAACAAAATACTATTAAAATCACCTTAGTAATAGGAACAGAATAATTAATTGAGGTGTATAAACTATCCCCAAATAAAAAAAAGATTTGCCAGAACAAAGAATTCATATTTTTGGCACCAAATGCTAACTGAGGGGAAGATATGAATATTTTAAGTCATCTGATATGAAAAAAAAAAAACAAAGACGTGGCTAACAATAAGAAAGATCAGTTCAGTGTGATTGCTGGAATATACGTAGAATTTTTCGTTTTGAATTAACAAAACTATTATATTGGGGCTCAAACATATTTGCATATTTTGAGATTTTATATTTGAGCTCACTTTGTGTCCAAACACAGTGATGAAAACAATTTTGAATTTAATTTTTGGTAGAACTATTGTTCAATATTATTTTTGTGCAACCTATTTTTTTATTGTTTAAGGTAAAATTTCAATATCCGAAACTAACGAAGTCCACACCCGGTATTGTATATTGCTTTTTTATTTGAGTTTGAATGCCATAAAAGCTATTAAAATACTCAAATATGTTTATTTTGGAGTGATAACAATATTGGTTCCAGACATTTAAATTGGGCAAAAGAAGCTTAAGGGATGAACTGAGAATGGGAGAACCTTTGAGTTTTGATAAAGATGCATTAACATCCTTAAATTAAACTGGAAAAATCTATAACTGCATAAGTTTATTGTCGACAGTCAGAAGTTTTGCATCAAAAATTTAAATAAAAACGTCCGTATTTTTTCAACAGAAAAAAGACAATACAGCTTCATGATAATGCGTATCCTCATAAAGCAAAATTGGTACTGGATAAAATAAAGGAATTAAATTGGGAAATATTACCGCATTCCTCTAATTCACTGGACCTTCCCCCGATGAATTTTCACCTTTTCAGGTTCATGGATTACATCATGTCATTGATATTCAGTTACTAGATTTTTTTATATTTATATACAGAGTAAGATTAAGTAATTAATGAATTTAGATAATTATGATAACAAAATTGTGTTGAAAAGATGTAAGAAATTTTTCCGTATTTAAGATGTTATGAGCTTTCGTTTGAAATATATTTTCTTGTGAATTTCATATTCATGTTATGTTCTTATCGCTCCTTCTAAAGTCTGCCCTCTTCTACCCTACTCCGTATTTGGCAGAGCTTTGTAAGAAGATAACCAGCTTAGCGAGACAGCTTTTAAGAAGCCGCAAACACAAAGTGCCTCTTGCTCCCTAATTATTCCATAATTAAGAATTTTAAAAATGTTCAACATTTATAATTCATCTGCACCTTGCGAGACCTACTACCAAATTTTTCGGCTCGGCGACCTTTCTGAGAGTAATGAGATAATTATAAAAATATAAGACATTAATTTCTCGTTATCGCTTATTTTCCACGAAGGCTGTATAGGTACGAAAGCGCGAGGATAAATTTATGAATGTCCTCATTTTGCAGAGATCCGAACGCGCTTTCACCCTCACCGGCCGCCCCTGTGCCTCCAACCCAGCAGGATCAGGACGCCACTCCAGCCACCCCACTACCATTCTGGGACACTTATGATACCATCAACCAGTTATATTTGGAAATAGGTATGAATATCACAATAAAATCATCGAACATGTTTATTGAAGTTCATATTTAAAAATGATTTTTTAAACAATTCAGGATCAAAACCAGAGATGCGCAATCATTATCGAGGTCATAAAATGTCACTTTGGCTTTCATTAATTCCACAATTACATAGACCGGGCGAAGCTGGACTCGCTGACATGTCCATGCGGCATCATCATTTCCTCGAAGAAGGAGCTCATTATTATGAAGGTAAGGGTTTAAAATATCCTTTTTAGTGACTAGCCAATTTGACGTAATTTGATAAAAACTTTATTGTAAAAAAATCAAGAATAATCATACGAAATAAAGGAAAAATTAATGCAAATTGTATAACAATACTTGCTGAAAATCATACAAACTATATTAATTGAATATCATTAGAAAAAATAAATAAATCAATGTTCTTGTTTCAGGCTTTAATTTCGAGAATTATTTTATGCAAATTATTCAATTATCGCGCAAATATATTTACATTAGTCGATAGGCATATATAAATCAGATGAATATATGAAGAGTACTTGAAACTTAGTTCTTTTCAACTTATCTTTTGAATCGTTCATAATGACACGAGTGCTTTGTTGATTTGATCGTCATCTTATGTGCTTGATATCTTCATAATATAGCTTAAAGATAAGCAAAAATGAATTTTATTCTGAGACACCATGTCGGCAATATTTTTATTTTAGTTAGATCAGCGGTTCTTAAACAGGGGTCTGTGAAAATATAAAAAAAACATGCATCTATGCTTGAACAAGATATTTTCATGGAATTATTTACAGAAAACATTATAAGAAGATTTGATCAATATTTTACGAAAAAATGTTTATTTGCTTGAAAAATTAAGTCTCAAGAACGACAAAAATTGTGACTACATAAGTTTTAGAACTGCTGAGTTAGAAGATGATTGTTATCATTATCTAAATTGTTTTATGTCTTACAGGTTCGGTCCGTCCTCAATCGATGCAGCGACCAAATTTACCACATTTAATTTTACCATCAACGCCTCCAGCACGTCCAGCATTGCCTTCAGCTCGACCTCCAGCTCCATCTGCCACTGGGGCGGCTGTGCCTCCTCTTCAGCCAGTACTTGCACCTACTACCGAATGTCCACCAAATACAACAATATCCAACAGGAATATCCACAAAGATAATAATAACTTGCTAAGAAAGCTGGCATCAAGTCATTATCAAAGTTATACCACAGCTTTGACTGTCACCATAGCGGTCGGTTGTTTCTTGCTCCTGCTGAATATTTTGATATTCGCCGGTATATATCATCAAAGAGATAGAAACAACGGAAGCTTTGGCGATAAGAAAAAGGAAGAATTAGCTGAAGCTGGAAGTTGTAGTACGTCTTCGGGCGGTGAAAATTATGATGCTAAAACTTTAAATTTTGAGACTCAGGGTCAAAGTTTCGAAGGTAATAAAAGTGGTTTCAGTTACGATACGGCATATCAAATGAAGTCTGGTTCTAAATTCGATTTGAGAACTTTTCCGTCGGATTGCGGCAAAACTGCTTTCGGGGAATATAGTTGTTACGACGAAAAGAACTTGGCTGCACAATACGAGAAGCGAAGTTTGGCCGATATTACTCTGTGTTCCGTTCCGGATAGTACGGAAATGCAAGATTATCGGAAATCGCCCTCGAAGCGCTGCGAGAACGGAAGCAGCATCGTTAAGATCGATACTCAAAAACCGGATATTCAGCGGATCAACAACCAAAGCATAAGGAGCTTGGAAAATCAGACGAGCAGCTTCCACGAAAATGGAAGCAGATTGAGCTTGACCAGCGTCCACGATCGTCCTTCGAGAACGAGTACTTTCGGCGAGCCCGTCAAAGTCACTGACAGTTCAACACAGGTGAAGTTTTCAACTGCTGGATGCTCAGGCGAAAAGCAGACCACGTTCGGTCCTGATGGTCCTTGCGAAGAGGACATAGCTTGTAGTTCTAGTTCAGATGATAATGGGTTTAAGACTAGAGAATCTGTTAGTGTAGGTGCTCAATCGGATCCCACGACTTGCGACGTGGGCACCGGCATAGATAGAAGTCCTTCTATTCCCGAAGCGCCTCCGCCTCCCAAGGCAGGGCCCCCTGCGACAGGAATCCTGAGGCAGACTAACCCCAGCACATCAAACACGACAGGGATCATGAAGAAACGAGTACAAATACAAGAGATATCCGTATGAGAGAACATTTTTTTATAGTGTTTAATGAACGTGATTTAAAACAATGTGTGACGTTGAGACAACTCAACGATATTTTTTATCATTATTAAATAGAGGTGCTGTCGTATAGAAACTATAAGTTTCGATTTCAATACCTTGAAGATTTTCAAACCAAACTTTATTGATTTGCGAATAAATTAATATAAAATGTTGTCTGATGATACTTTGATATTTAACTAGATGAGAATAATTATGACTGTGTTTTAATATATATGATGCATTTACCGTAAACGAAATAATTGACAAAATCATCAACATTCCAAAGAAAAACCCATTTAAGTTCAATCCTTAATATGAACAGATAAACCACCAACATTTTTTTTACACTCTTAACAAGAAATCATCAAATATATAAACGTTTTTTAAATCAATATTAAAACAAGACATGATTTTTATAGGAAGTTTTAATTTTATTTAAATATCATCTAATCTTTATCAACAATTGACTATGAAATGCAGGCGTTCCTTTATTTTGAAAATACAAATTTATTAGTATATGTTAAATGAGAACTAATGCGCATGCGTTGAAACTGTCAAAAATGCAATAACAACGCATGCGCAGTAAAAAAGTATTTGGAAATGGACATAATATTGGAACACTTGCATTTTAAAATACCTATTAAAATTCATATTTACATTGTACTTTTCATTTGACAATTTTACAATTTAAAATCATAGCATAGTGAATACACTTGGATTTGATAAAAAAAAACATATTTTTGTCCGATACTTTGTCTAAATATTGATGTTTTTTCTATTTAAAAAAGCATTTAAGAAATCATAGTAGGATTTCATCTGCGATACGATCAATTTTTTTGTTATAATATTTGATAATGATTATATAGACTATATCCTCACCCTGCCGACAATTTATGCGGTTGCGTCATAAACCGCGCGAAAAAAGTCTTCATGAGATATTTGTCGGATGATTAGATTGTTAATGATCTGCATAAATTATAAAATGGGTGCATACATTTTTTTGAGGTTTATTAATATTAAATAAAATCATGTCCTTGTTGCAAAATATATTTATTATATGTAATAGTTGAATTTTATTGAATTTTTATTAGTACAATATTCAAAGCCACACCCAAATGAGGTATACTGCAATGTATGAAATAATTAATTCCTATGAAAGAATACAGTTTTTATATTTGTAATATTTATAAATATTAGCGATTTTTTAAAAATTTAATAAATTGATTTTTTAAATAACCGCGACGCTCGATAATCCGGAAATTAAAGACGCTTGAAGATTGTGTGTGGCTATAGAAGGAATTGATTTTCCTCGCACTGTGATTTGTTATTTTTTTCATATAGATTTACCGATATACCAAACAAAAATCATAGATAAAATTGTTACGATCGTATACTTCAATCGCTAATTTTTGAATCATCAAAAATAGGTACAAGAATACTGAGAATCAGGGTTATATTACGATATTATGTTTTCATTTCAGATTGTTCCAATATGAATTCGAAATGAGTAAAAAAGTTAAATTCAATATTTTATTTGGATACTTATAAAGTTTAACAAGGTAAAAGTGTACATTTGCATATATATATATATATATATACGTATATATATATAATATAAATTGATAAAATTAAATAAATTTTATTACATGAATGTAACCCTATGTTAGTGTTTAAAAGTTAACGTTAAAAATGAAACGAATATATTATCTCAAACAGGAATTGAAACAAATAATTTTAAACTTCAAACTATTATCGCTAATTTTTAGAGATTTTATAGAGAATTCAATAATTTGTTTGTTCGTGTTCTATTGGATTCTTTGTTATATATTTATCGTTGTGAATGTGAACATTGTGATCGAAAAAGTGTGCATCTGCGATTCATTACGATCATTTAAAATCATTTTTTTAAATTATTTTGTATCGATTTAACTCAGTTTTTTAATAAATTTTGATATAAAAACGTAAATCGATCATCTGATCGACGATCTATGATGATTTTCTCATTCGAACGATGCACATTTTTAAGCACATTCAAAAGTGTTCATGAGCCTAATGGATTTGGCATTAATACGGAATTGTCAAATCGATGATAATAATATGGAACTTGTAAATAAATTTACATTTTTATGTGTTATTTATTCAATCACTTATGTTCATCATCATAAAATGTTTTTTTTATGTGATTTTTAAAATGTACATAATTGATGGTGCCAATTTCGATGAAACTGATAACGAAATTCTTCCAAAATCGACAATTGAGCCAATTTAGCATGTGCCAAATTGTATGAATCAAAATTTAATTACTTTCGAAAAAAATAATTTCATGTCGACTCCTTCCATTATTTGTATTGCAAGAGATATATCGATCATTTTCATTGGAATATCAAGTTAACCATTAACATAAGAAGAGTATTAATCCTCAATTATACATATTATGATGATTTAATAAATAAAACGTTACCGTTGTAACGTAAACTACGACTTGTTTCATTTATTTACTAATATAGCCCGAAGAAACCCGAACAGATAAAAATAAATTAGAAGAAACCCAATAGGTCGATGAAACCCATTTGGATGCTGGATGAAATAATGGAGAAAATTGTGTGCCAAGGTTGTCTGGAAACTTGAATCCTCTTAGTGAATAGTTTGCTTTGCAACCCAGTATCCTTTGTATGTGATACGTTTTCAAAATGTCTGAAAAATATCGTTAATTCCGAACATATATTTATTTTTGATTCGATTTAATGTAACAAAGTCAATTAAAAATATATCAATTTGGAAACATTTTTGAAGTAAATTTTTTAAAATTATTCACATAACATATAAAATATTTTTACAAAAAATACAAATTTAAAAATAACGTAAAGTTAGTAAAATAGGAAATAGTGAAGCTAATAGGTGCTCTTTGGTAGGGAATCCAATCCCGAGCCAAAATTTCGATCCCGGGATTCCAGGATTGAATAAGACGATCCCGGGACCTGTCCCGGGATCGGGATATAGTTTAAGAATTTTGTTTAATATAAAAAATAATTTGAAGGCGAAAGAATTTTATTTATCAAAGAAAAGATAAAAATAAATAAATAAAACACTAAAGAATTCAACTATTATTTTAAAAATATGCCCGAAGTAACATTAAACATCGAGTGTTTCGTCCATTAGTCTAGATTTGAATTTGGTAGCCAGGCAACCTGATATTTAAATGCTAGAGTTGATAACCACGTGAGCCCCCATTTTCGTATAGCACCATCAATGTGACTGATAAAATTCCTTTTGCTGAGCAAAATTAAAACTCGCAAAATTCCCGTTTTCTCGACAAATTATTTATTTCAGTCGCTGCAGATGAATACTTACATACTATAATACTTTCATGTGATTCGTAATTATATTACGGAGGAATACAAAAATTCTGAACTCCGTATCTATTATATTTCATATCGATATTCCCATTATTAGAGTCGAAGTGTAGTAAATACATCACCGGTAAGGAAAGGTTAATATAACAATTTGAAAAACATATATGTACTGAATATATGTACATATATATAGATTAGACAGTTATTGCCCCTAGACATCGCCTAAGCTTGCCAATTAGTATAATAGTTACGCCACTGTTTCGAAGCGTCCAGATTTAGGCAAGAATGTCTCAATTTAATATCCTTCAACATGTTGGTGAGGTGTACGATTTCTGTTAGATAAAAATTTCAATCCCGAATTTTTCGGGATTACGTTTACTAATCCCGGGATTCTGAGCACCAAAAACTGTCCGGGATCCCGGGATTTGATTCCCTACTCTTGGGGCTACACCCTAGTCTGATTTCGATATCTTTATCAGAATAACCAACGTAGTTCATTCTCTATTTAACCGAAAACTGATATATTTGAAATGGTGCCTTATTTTAAGTACCCAGATCTGGTATTTCATGAAGACAAGCCGTTTCGTGTGCTCAATTTTGTAAAAATAACGTTAATAAATTCTCACAACGAAAAAAATGTAGGGAAAAACAGTGAAAAAACATCTCTTAACACTAGGTTTACGGGACCAGTCAATTTGACGGATTTTAAACTTCGAAATAAAATATACAAAAAATCATAGTACATATTAATTTTAACCATAAGATGTTTCCAATTCGTTATCTTAATCGCGCCTCGATAATGTAAACTAGCAACTTTTCTAGCAATCATGAGTAAATCCAGGAGATATAATAAGATATTGAACCAATTATCAAACATCGATGAAGATTGTTCTGAGGATACCTCCGAATAAGATCAGTATGCATCAGGCCGAAATGAAACTGACAGTGAATGTTCTGAATGTATTGAAAGTGGAGAGATAGATTATAAATTTCTTGAAATTGTATCGTATTAAGAAAAGGATGTATATTATTTCTAGCTCTGGTTCCGAGGATGAGCATTCCAAGAACATCCCAAAATGTAATGGGTGAAATTGAAACTGCAGTTGACAGGACATAGTGGATAAAAATGAAAGCAGGCGGATCTAAGGGTAGGACCGTTCGTATGATATTATAAACGTGTTCCAGAAATCATTATTTTTTATGATAAAACAAAGTTTGTTATGGACGTCGTTGATTAAATAGCATGCAAATATAGTCTGAAAGCAAGGAGTTTCCGATGGTCCCTTCAAGTTTTTTTCAATATTTTAAATTTGGCAACGATAAACACGTGGATAATATAAAAAGAGTGCATCGAATCAAAAATATTCAGAAAGGAGTTCATATTTTGTTTAGCCGAGGAATTAGCTGAAGAAAACAAGGAGAACATTTTCCAAAGATTTCAACGTCAAAAGTGCGAAAAAGTTACCAAGTGGGCTATTGCAAAAAAAAAAGAAGCAATAGTTATTGAATATATTATAAAATTATTGTATGCAGAAAATTCATAAACAAAATTTAGTATATTTGTAAAATATGTGCTCAATAAATATGATTACCCTATATCGTAACTAGCTATTTTACACTATATGCATACAACTATTAAAACATACTGGATGTAACAAATTATCACTTTTCAATATTTGCATGCTATACAAAAGTTATCTTAATGTTTCTAGTTATATATAGAGGCTATTGTTTATTTGAAATGGGAATAAAAGCATTATTTTTGCAAAAATCGTTTTCATGGACTTTATATGATGAAGCTGAATTGTATTTGAATGTTACATTGTATGCATTCTTTACAAGCCCGCTTTATAAATGAATGATTTATCAACCTTTTGATAGTAAAATTAGGCATGCATTTTTGTAACTAAGTCATATGTCCTTCAGTGGTCAATGTACGCTTTTGTTCGGTCACTCGTGGCTCCAAATTGATGAATCTTCACATTCAAAAATATATCAGATTTTTATTAAAAGTTTGCAGTTAGAGTGATAAAAGACACAAAACTTTTATTGTATAATATAAATCACAAGACCGTAATTAAGAATATGGCAAGAATTGCAGTATTTCGAAGACTACTGTAAGCGTCAACAACTTATTGAAATATTAAAGAAAATGTTGATTAAGCAACTCGAAGATATTTATAAGTGACTCTATGCAATTGCGGAAGTCTTATTTTTTCGAACGATCTTTAAATGTAAATTAACCTAATTTTTATGCAATTATATAAATATGATATTTGATAAAAAACAAACATTTTTTGCATACATTGTAGATTCACACAAAGACGTGCATTCTTTAGCTCTACTTGAAAGCATTTAGATGTTCTTTTCCATACTTAAATCTTTATTGTTATGTCGTAAATATTTTCATACAAACAAACTAATAAGATTTATTTTAAGTGTGTATATGAATGCTATAGAAAGTAGAGTGAAACAATAATCGGGACTCACGATGAAAGTTTTTCCAGCATTTCGTCCAATTTGTTTTGTCATCTCCTGGGACAAACTTATGCATAGAACAAAGAGAGCTTCATTTAACATGCATTGAAAAGCACTCTCCTGAAATAATCGGATTTCGTTATGTCTTCAGTCTGAAAATGTTCGCTCCCAAGTCACCTTGCATCAGATGCAAATGCACCGTGACAAAATTACACCTCTGAGTGAAGAAGATTTCAGCTCTTTTTTATATATTATTGTAGAATCGACAGTTTTGAACAGAAGAAGTGTACAATCAACGATCACACTAAATTTGAATAGAAACTATTTTTTAAATCGCGATACATATCATACACTGATAAGATGTGCCACTAATTTAGTAGTTTTCACCGAGAGCTAACATAACATCTTCGATCAATCATCCTTCTAATACTCATCATTCATTTAGAATAATAGATAATGGTATGTCGATGAAGTGTGATAGTATGATTATGTTGAGGGTTTTTATCGTCCAAATCAGCGTGCGCAATTCGGGAACCAAAACGCGATAAATCGAAATAAATTTTGCCTTTTCTCTTAAATATTACTTTACCAATGCTAAATTTCATTGCTGATTGATTGATTTCTGACCTGATTAATTCCTAGGGACTTCTTTCAGTAAGACGGTTGTAAAACGGTTTTAAAGCGAGCGTGACCTTATGGTAACATTATTCAAAATTGTTCTTCCTCTGCGTATATTCTAAATTAATATCAAATTATGATTTCTCATATTTGGGTGATGCGATTATAAGGATATAATTCATTGGCAATGCAAACAACAATGAATCACATGTAGTTATGTATTTTTTGTATTTCCGCTTGAAACTGTTTCATCAATTGAGATTCTTCAAAATTACAAATAATTATTTCATGATTTTTTTCAGCATGTTTCAGCAACTATTTCAGATATACTGCTTACAATTGTTTGGTTATGCTACACGTTTCATTGTCAATGTTGATTTATTAATGGCATTGCTTTAATAAACATGTGCGTAATATAAAAAAAACCTTCATTTGAAACAATAAAGTGATATGTGCAGTAAAATGCAATTTAAGGTCTTAAAAAAATGTAGAATATTAAATATTTTTAAGCGAATGATAATTTCTGCGTGTCTGCGAATTCGGCCAATTTTTTAGCCGGATAAAGCGTACTCTCCATTTTATGCCCACATTCTTTTGAAACATGTATTTTCTTTAGGGGCGCGCTTTTAAGAACATTCCTCAAAAATTTCCACTTTATTTCAATTCCATTGAAATGTGAATTCATGCGTTAAAATGGATTCAGAAATAAATGGAGTGACCGGATTTAAAAAAAAAATGAGAAAGGACGACCCGTCCTCGTACAATCGAAATCACTCATGTATTTTAAGGGAGGATGAATTTTTCCAGACGTTCCATCATTTCGCGAGGATTTATGCCATGTCTCGGTGCATTTTCTGCGGGTATTATTCAAGCAAACGGGGATCCTTTATTGAGACATAAAGGACGACGGGATTTCGCTCGAGATTCATTTGTGAAAGAGTCTTAGTGTTCGACGAAATGGGGTTTTGAATTCTCTTGCATGGTCTGTCTTTCATAAATTTTAATTAAAGCAACTTAAGCCCCTTGATATAATATTATATTACACCTTTTGACTAAACTTCGTTAAGTGTACTAAGCAAACAGAACATGCAAGTAAAACTTACTCAAACTGTGTTTAGTTTCGGAACATTTCGAGTGAAAAACGGGTAGTGCGGTTTATTAGATGATTTTGGCAGATGGATGTGATTTTAATTTGTTTCAATTTATATATATACATAAGATAGACTCAATACAGAATTAATTTTAATATAAGTTTACCACGTCAAATATTTTTCACCAGGCAATTCTAGAATGGTGGTATGGAAGTAGGAAGACGACGAGCGACAAGCCCACTCTTAATTAACTCTATTGCTGTTTAGCATTCATTATGGTAGTCAGATTTAATTTGTGTCTGTGCTATTCAACGGATTTAAGTGCAATTGTATGGGCATACGTTCTACTTGACACATATGTAGGTTGACCTGACTCTATTCGTCCATGTTACTTTTCCATTGTGTGATCCAAAGCAGTACAAACATAATTTTAGGACTCACTTTTGTTAATAATTTCAAACAATGAAAGCCGATTGCAGAAATTCAACAATGGAATGCATCCAAATGACAAGAATTTGTTTCCAAATTATCCTAACTTCCTTGATAAATATTAACACAAAACTAAAATAATTTTGAATTACTCAATAAATTTTAAACTCAACATCTACCACATAATTAAAAAATTAAATTCATTGTTAATTCTTAGGTTAGAATTTTTATATTACAATAATTGTAGAAATGCTATGAATTTAATCTAATTTATTAATTATCAGCTACTAAAAATCAACGATCAATATGACAGAAAGTGGATTCGGATGAAGTTGACGATTGATGCTTTTGCCATACATGTCCATGGCCTCCCGATTATGGCTTCAGCGCCTGAGTTTTAGTCCCGGGGAGGCCATAAAAAAATCTTAATTTCTTTTTTTTTGGAACATTCTATTCTTTCGAGAAAATAAAACTGATTAACTAAGATTCTACACGTCTGAACCTTGACAATTTGGGGAAGGGTGGCTCAGGACAAATATTGTTGGTGGCTGGAACTCTGTAAGCGTAAAGTACAATCGTTTAACTTACTCTACTCCTTTGAATTAAATTTATAATTCCATTTGTATTAAACTGTTTAGTTTGCAAATTGATTATAACAAAACAGTATTATAAGTCATAAATGTACCTCACGTTGCTGGAATTGGATCTGAATTCACACAACATATTTTCTTGGATATGACTGTCTACTATGTCAAAATTTCCATCGCGTACAATGTCATTGTATTAGAGTCAAGGCTCGTATGAAAAATTCATCAGAAATCCATCCGTTTTCGTTCTGTAGTTGTAATTTTCTAATTCAAATTTAGCAAAATTAAATTTTGTGCACACATAATTGAAATTAGTATTAAAATTCAAAAATATCAATCGGTTCTAACGAGCCTATTTGTATTTAAATCATTTGAACTGGTATTGAAGTGTTTTGTAAATATTTTGAGATTTAGAATTTTTCTTCTATTAAAATTCAAATGCTTTCTTCTTATCGATAAAAGACACTGTGCACACAAAAACTCAACGATTTTAAGAAAGGATTGGATCAACAATGGACCATTGTGCTGTTTGCGTCGTTAATCCTTTTAGCTTAATGCATCCTCCGGGCACTCCATAAATCCAGCTTGGAGTAGAAGCTGTATCCCATATCTTGCATTTTCCCCAATTCCACACAACGTCACAAAGATAGGTGAATGAATGGACATGTCCAACTTAATTGCGATGGTTTGTAGCGACTGTGCGGTCCGGGCCTGGCGAACATTAGGCGCGGGAGTTAAGGTTTATTTATTTAGTGTCCAGTCTAGTGAGTGGCTGCCGTTCTCATAGTGTCAGAAAAGTGACAATTCCTGCTTAAGTGACTAAAAAGTGGCATAAACTTTCATTATTGACCATCCAGACCTGGGTCAATTTAAGGTTTCCGCAGAGAACGTATTTGCACCGAGATATCTGACATGCGCGATCATCTCATTTCTATACA
Source organism: Stenopsyche tienmushanensis (assembly GCA_008973525.1). Taxonomy (NCBI): domain Eukaryota; kingdom Metazoa; phylum Arthropoda; class Insecta; order Trichoptera; family Stenopsychidae; genus Stenopsyche; species Stenopsyche tienmushanensis. Next base: position 132,728 of record WACJ01000351.1, read on the forward strand.
CTTAGCATTAACGACAATCTTACAGAAGTCTTTGTAAACAATCCGCCTAAACGTGTATACCATTTAAAGTAATTCTAATCGTGGAATCTTAGCGTCGGACGTGTAAAAATTAACAATTTATATTTTTTCGGTAGGATACTGATTTCACTGTCTGACCATATTAACGTCAGCATTGGCTTAAGACGAACAATTGAATCAAGTATCGACAATAGGAATAGCAATAACAGTGATTTACAACCATGCTAATACACTTTGACAATTAATATTAGGCCTTTATGACATACGATCTATCAATTTGCGTCAAGATGTTTTTAACAAAATGGTTATCAAAGGATTTAAATCAAATAAACGTACGAAAAGTGTTAATTGAGTAGATAAGATGGTTCATTAACTGGCGTCAATTATGTTATAACAAACAAAAACATGACAAATTTGATCCAATACGTCAAATATAATAAGCATCCTTATCCAATTTAAATCCAATGATTACAGATATTGACTGAGATTCAAATTAATTAATAGAAAATTAATAAAGCGTATATAAAAGAATTGGCCCAATGGATGAACATGATGATAAGGTAAGATATATATTATAGAATATGTAATATCTCTTATTTGATGTATAGCCGTCACCTAATTAAGTCACATGTCGAAATATACATAATACAATAGACATTCGATTGATCGATCTCAGTAGATTTGTTTTGCAATTTTCAGTTATATAGTCGTTCCAAAAAAATCCAATACAAACACATTTATTCAAATCAATTTAAAATATTTCCACCCACAGCTATTCTTTGCTGTAATTTCCATCTCATCTCGTGCAAATCTTAATTTTTCACAACTCATGTATAATATATAACATGTTTCAAGGTAAATTTTATATATGAAGCTCAATATACGTGTTGTGAGTAATTTGTGCATTCATTAAGTCAAATATCTGTATGTATGAAACGACCATGCAAATTATTGATGCGTTGGCCTTTCATTTTCCACATCAGCGAAAATAAATAAAGGATATCAAATGTATTCATCGTACATTCTATTATTCGTCCAATTTAAATAAATAAGGGCATTTTAATAGAATACAATCAATCGATTCAATCAAGACAACCCTGTCCAATAATATTAACCAGTATTGCTTTAAGGGAACTAAAAAAAAATAATACTACGAGAAACAGCGACATAACTTGTGTAATTATTTGTATAAATCTGTTGTAATCTCTCTTGAATTTTAATCTTCCTTCCATTAAAGGATCATTTTATATTTTAAAAAAATCGAATTTAATAGTCAATTCCTTCATTAATTGTTTTTAATGTGAAACATGTAGTTAAATCACTGCAACTGCTTTCTGAATCATTAATTGTGGTAGTTTCATTTAATATTTCGAATAATTCATCTTCGTTCAACGTCTGATCCTCCAATATTTCTTGGATGTCATGAATATCCATTTCATCAAAACCTTCTCCAGCAATATCATGAAAAATGTTTATCGTCCTTTGGTATTCATCTTCTATTAATAGTAAAACATTTTATCCATAGACTACGTCTGGCCACAGCTTTTTTCAGCAAGAATTTAAAGTGGATTATTATATTTCTGCAATAGATGCAGAAACAATATCGACACAATTTGGAATAGAATTTTTTTTCCAGGCTTGTGGTGCTAAATTTTCATATTTATCGATGCTTGCTATCGTGAAACTATTTAATATACCGCTTTATATAACCGTGTTATACGAGGCCTTCCAAGGAATCTTCCAATGGACTGAGGGTGTTGTAGCATGATATTAATTCAATAATTAGCTCGATTGTAATAAATGAGCATAAATCAAATATAAAATTGGGTATTGATTTAATACAATCAGTAATAATTTAATTTTGTATATATAATCTATTAATATTCTGAAAAGTTTTTGAATTAATCTCGAATTATATTTCCATCGTCTTTAAATACACAGTGTTCTGTTATTGTGAGTTTCAAATGGGTTTCAATTTGTTTTACTAACTTGGAGTGGATTTTTCTTTTTATATCAATATTTACCAACCAAAAAGCCTTCGTGCTTCATTAATTTTTGACATTAAACGTTCGTTATTGTTTTGATCTTCACGATATTTATGCTCGGTTACATATATTGATTCAGAGCAACATCAACAATACTTAATCAAAATTTAATTGTTAATCAAATAGAGCTTCGCTAATCTTCCATAAACGCGTGAGGAGTTAGAGCAAAATAAAACGAGGAAAACTTAGTGATCCTCGTGTTTGCAGAGCAACCAACCCAGGTCTGTAATGAGCCAAGTTTGTGTCACTGAGCCATTTTCTTGGTTTACCTTCGTAATTAGAACCCCGTCACAAACATATGGGTAGCAAGTCGAACACGTATGACAATTACTTTAGTAAACAGTAGATGTAAAACATGCGATTTTAGAGCGTACGCAGACAAAATCCACAAATTTTTGTTCCATGGCCCTTAGGCACGTGCTTCGAAAATGCAATTACGATAAGTGCATCAATTAATTCCGCCTGTCAACTTGCATCGAGGAACCTCAAAGCGATATCATCAGACAAACGGATTTCGAACTAATGTATCGAAGACCTGGGCTTATTGAAGATTGACGTCATAAGAGTAATTGATGATGCACGTAAAAAAGAGACGATTTACGAGCGGAAAAACATTTTATCTTCTTGCACATCGATCAACTGATTTAATTTTAATTACAGAGCAACGCAATTGGTTACATCTTTACAGATATAGATTATTCTTCTTTATTGTTTTTAAACAATATCCATAGATATTCTCAGGTACAAGATTTTTTATGGGGGAAATTCATTGACTTCAACTTGTGGTTAAATCATTGGAAGGTTCTCCTTCATGCGAATTGTCTCCAGCTGCAAAATCGCTTTGGAAACCGGCGGGAAGAACACCTCTTCCCAAGAAACCAAGACAACTGATCAACTCTTTTATTTTTTCTTGCGCACTCGCATCCTAAAATGCACAGAAGGGTTGAAAAGTCTCAATTTATATTAATATAATTTACGCGATAGTTGCAAATCAGTCATATATAATTCAATCTGCCTGGCTTTATTAAACGTCTAAGTATTTTTTTATAACCAGGATATAAGGATAAACCTGGATTAATACGATTGATCTAAAATAGTAGTGTACGGTAAAATAAAATCCAAAAATCTGCATTTGAACCCGAACACTCGATCAATCTCTGGATTAACTTGATTAAAATATTTATATGATATATTTCAATAGTATATATATGAGAATATCATTGATAATATTCTCAGAAATGAATAATATGAATCTCTTAGATCAAGACAAATTTTTCATGGCCATTATGCTATTCATTTTCATATTTGTATCGTAAAAAGGAAGTGCAATTAGATGACGGCGAAGATATAAAAGCAAGCACTAAATTTAGTTCATAAACTAAAACTACCGAATTGGAATTATGGCAAAACGCAAGAGTATGAATTTTAGGCCCAAATAATATGCTTACTTTATTATATGAAACAAACAGTAAATAAAATTATATTTATTAATACATATCAATATTGCTTTGTAGTTTCCTTAGACTTATATTAGCACGCAGACTGAATTATCAAAAATTATTAAATTTTTTGGGAATACCGAAATTCTGTAATTAATTTATGTAAAAACTCAATTATAACAAGTGCCAAATGTTATGAATTGTATGCAAATTGTTCGCCATAAAGATGGACTATTTGTATAAAAGAATCATTTACAATCATGCTTCATAAGAATGCTCGCTATAGCCGTGATTTAAACATGTGCTTATTTAAAAATAACTGCATGTCTTGCGACTTATTAAAGCCCATATTAACTTAATTTATTTCGATGGTAAAATGGCGTGAACATATTTGATGACGGCGATTAATAATTTAAATTGGTCGAATTTTTTATCAGTTTTTCAGCGATTTTTTAAATTTTCATCATATTCGTACAATTAAAAGAATCATCAATTTCAGCAAGTGAGATGAAACAAATTTAACTGAAAATAGCGTTCGCATGCAATCGCTTTTAATAAAACGATATTAATTTTCCGTGTCGACGTATTTTCCGATGAAACGATTTTTTTAGGATAGCTGGAAATATAACTTTTCCCGAAATTCGATTCACAGTGTTTGCATTCAAAACATTTGGCGTAATTAATAACCGTACATTCGATGTTTTGTTCGTTTGAAGGGGCTGTGGGAACATGACTTCTCGGGAACATTTTGATTTATTTGCATTTCCTGGAGCATTAAATATTGTTTTTTCATAGCAATATATTTTGGCATATAAAATCATTTTAATCTATTTTATATTTAATCAGATGCGATTATGATTGCTTGTCGCTCCAATCTGTCAATCTATCCAATTGTTCTAATCCTAAGTATTTGAAATCCCAGATTCTTTTTTTATATTATTGACACTTATGAAAGTGCAGAAAGTGAAAGTGATTTTTAATATAAATATGTGTAAATGTGATGATTTTTATAGCACAAAATTTCAAAACGTTGAGGATATACGCATTGAAATGGATTAGAATGAACCGGTACTGCGTGCCGGTTCGTGCAATTCCGAGCATATAATTATCTATTTCTACCACCAGATATTATATACAGTATCGATCAAAACTGTTCAAATAATTTCCAAACGTTTCTTTTCGCTTCGTTTTTGGTCGAATCATATCCATTTAGACACTAAAAGATAGTATTACTATTGTATTTGATAGTTCATAAGTATGAATTTCATTGAAAGAAAATATAAGAGAAAAAACAGAAAAAAGCATTTGAACAGTTTTGTTCAGTACTTTGTCGGGTCACCTTTTGCATCCATTACGGCTTGCAATCTACTAGATATTGAGGAAATGAGTTTCTGACATTGTTCTGTAATGACGTTGTTCCATTCCCTTTGGAACCGATTCTAAAGCCCCGCTGAAGAAGACGCATGGGTTGGGTTGGACTTCCCAATTATTCTCCTCCAACCATTTTTTGACGGAACGGGTAAAAAAAAAAGAAAAAAAAAAGGGGGACTGGGGGCCCACCACATGCCCGAGCGTGTACCCAAGGTCGAGAACGACCTTACGACAGCTCTCGCTTACAAACAATACAAACTTAGTGAAACTAATTTTAAAGTCCCCCGAGAGGTACCACTTCTGCTCAATCTGGTGACCGAGCGCGTTGCAAAGCGCGAAAAAGAGAGGAAGGAAGAAGAGAGAAAAGGTTAGAAAGAAAAAAGAAAAAAGAGTTCGGCCACACGGCCGCTGCGTCGCATATGTAGGACGCTATTTAAGGTCCGGCTTTAGCTGAGGGCTGCAGCCGGAAAAAACGCATGCCTGTGTGTAGCGGCAAGAGTCTACGTTAACCGGTGCTTCTCGCGCCGGAGCTTGGTGTAGTGCTTGGCGTAGAAGCCACCGTGAGCGCATTTAGCGCCGAAACTTAAACAAAACGCGTTGAAGGCGCTGAAGGCACCAGGACGGGTCACCAGATCTCTGTGCCCCACGGGCCCCTCACATGGCCCGCGAACACGGCACAGAAGCGCCTCTCTTTCGGCCCCCATGCCTTCGCAGGACCACAGAACATGTTCTGCGTCCATGCTAGGTGCAGTGCATGGGCAATCCGAACGATCCGAGAGCCCAAGTCCCATTAAGTGGGCACTAAAATGGCCATGCCCTGTCAGAAATTGCGCTGACCAGTGATTTGGCGCAAACCAATTTGCCCTGAGTCTCCATTCAACGGAGCTCACGAACGCGTGAAGGGGTCGCCCCTTGCTCGAGTTTGACCACCTGTCCTGCCACGTGCGGGTGGCCGCGTCGCGCGCCCATTTCTTGATGTTATCCTTGAACGGATATTCGTTGATCTCTTCGGCGGAGAGGCTCGAGTCTCCCACGCTCAGAGCCTCTTTTTTTCTCCATCTGTATACAGCTGCTATTACCTGCAGCTGCAGATCCATTGGGAATACCCCAGCCAGTACCTGAAGACTGTGCGTGGCCGTCGTGCGGTACGCGCCGGTCATTCTTATCAAGGGGCTGCGTTGCGCAGAGTTCAGTCTGCCGGCAGCGGTGGTAGACAACAACTGCTGGTTGTTCCTACGAAGTCTGTGAGCCCAGGCTCCCGCTCCGTACGTCACTATGCTGACGTATATGGCTTGATATGCAATGCGCATACTGCGCGCGCTGAGGCCCCAATCCGCACCGCAGAGTCTCGACATCTTGCCGAAAGCACCCATCGCCTTCCCGACCGAATCTGAAACATTACAAGAAAAATTCCCCCCTTTCCCGATTGTGACCCCCAGATAGGTAACTTCTTCATTGAATGGGATCTTTGTGCCGCTCATGATGATCTTCGGGAGGGTCTTCACAAAATTGCCGGTATCTCTGGAGCCGTTTTTGCGTCTGCTGCCGCAACCTTTCCTGGAACCCGCCTTTAGGACGAGACCGACGGACTTGCCGGGCGCGAAAGTCAATTTATTGAGGACGGCCCATTCCTCCAGCAACCTGGCCGCTGCGTTACCTTTCCTAGTTGCCTCTATGACGGTGTTGCTTGTTATTGTCATAGTCAGGTCGTCAGCATAAGCGAAGAGCTTGCAACCGCTGGGAAGCTGCAGCTTGAAGACGTCGTCCAGCAGCACGTTCCATAGTATTGGCCCCAGCACGGAGCCCTGCGGGCATCCTTTCGACAGCTGCCTCTGGATGATTTCGCCTCCGGCCTGGGCGATGAGCTTCCTGTTGTTGAAGTAGCTGCGTATGAGGGCGACGATGTTCGGCTGAACTCCGTCTCTCCGCAGCTTCAGCAGGATCATTGGCCACCAAGCATTGTCGAAAGCCCCCTGAACGTCCAGGAACAGCGCATACACGTAGTTGTATTTGTCCATGCTTTTGTCGACCACCCTCAGGACGCTATTTATCGCGTCCGTCGTGGATTTACCTGGTCTGAATCCAAACTGTCTTTCCGAGAGAGGATTTGTGCCCTCGTAGACAAGGTTCAGCCGGTTTGCGATTATTCGCTCAAGAATTTTCCCCAAGATGGGGAGGAGCACAATGATCCTGTAGGCTTTGGGCTCGCATGGAGGTTTGTCGGACTTGGGCTTGGGAAGGACTACTGCTAGTCCCACCTTCCAACAATCCGGAAAAACCTCGCTTCTGAAACACTCCTGGAAGACGTGGCATAGGTCCATTTCAACTTTCTTGTATGCGCGTCTGATAATGTGCCCATCCAATCTGTCGGGGCCGGGTGACTTCTTAGGATTGAGGAAGCGGACAATGTCCTCAATTTCCTCGGCATCTGGTGTGGCTGCGTCTGGACCCTCCGGGGGGACCAGGCTGTCCCTTCTTATCTGCTTGTGAATAGGCAGGTCGTCCTCTGGCACATCGTGTGGGAGGAGCGCGTCGAACAGGTACTGCATCGATTGCGGCAGGGTGACCGCTGTCATCCCGCTGCGCGGGTCGCGAATTCCTGAGCATATAGCTTTTCGACCAGAAGATACTGCCTTATAGGCTGGTCCCCAGGGACCCGGTTTGCAATGGTCTCTGACATATTCCCTCCACGACCTCAATTTTGCAGCTCCGATGTTTCTCCTGTATTCGGCCGCCAGCCGAGCTCTTTCCATGCGTAGCCTCGCTATTTCCGGCGACCCGTTCTTCCTGGCCTCCTGCCACCTTCGGCGAGCCTTGCGGAGGAGCGCTCTCTGGAGCGACAGGTCAATATTCCACCACGGGGGCTGCAACGTTTTGGCCTCCGACGAGCGACCAAGGCCGGTTTCGGCTGCTTCCACAATTGCACTGTTTAGGGCCTCCGCGGCACGATTCACACCATTTTCTCTGCAAATTTCCAGGCAGTCGATGGCGTCTATTTTGGCAGCAAGGGGTTCATCGAGTTCTTCAATGTTTCTTCTCGACCGAAAACGCCGGGGCAGCGCAGGGGCTGATCCAACACCCCCTGCGGCGCCACTCAGCCTGACGTTGAAGGCGATTAGGTTATGGTCAGAGCTGACTAAGTGTTCCATCACCCTCCAGCCAGCGACTCGTCGCGCGAGGGCCGGACTCGAGAGCGTGATGTCAATATGGCTCGTGCCACTAGTGCCCGCGAAGGTGGGGGGGCTGTGGGGGTCATTTAACACGATAAGTTCGCGCTGCAGGACGAAATCATCAACGGCATCGTCTCTTCTTCTGCTCTTGGCACATCTTTGTCTCGGGAGGAGGGGCCCCCATAAAGTCGATCTTGCGTTGGCGTCGGCACCGATGATTATTCCTGCATCTTTGTTAGCGTCTAGGATCGTTATCGCTTTGTTCAGGCTTGCGATCATGTCGTCCGGTTCATCCGCGAACTGAAAGTAGCATGAGATCAGATGGAGCGAGTCGCCTCCCCGTCTGATTTCCGCGCATATGATGTTTTTGCCCGACGCTTGTTCGAGCATCATGGCCTCTAGATCCCTATTGTAAATGATGATGGCGGCTCCCGGCTTCGGGTCCGCCAAAATCACTCGCACTCCGCTGCCGAGGCCCGGTATGGTGCCGCGTGAGAAAGGGGGCTCTTGTACTAAGACGAGGTCCAGTTTTAGCTCCTTGGCACATTGGTGCAGTTCAGAAACTACAGCACTCGATCGGTGCAGGTTCAGCTGCTCGCAACGGAGCGGGGGGGGGGGGGCCTCGACCGCGCGCACTCACCCTTGATCTGGGTGCTATTTTTTCCGTTGTCGGTGGTTCAGCCATAGTCGATCCTGTTCAGGTCGTATGCATGTGGGTCTCCATCATGTTGGAATACAATTCTTTCTTTGTCCAATCCATAAAGTCAAACTACTTATTCAAAGTCGCTTTCCAGAATGCTTTTGTAGAGCTCCTGGTACATGTTGCCCCTCTATTAGAGTTCAAAAGCCGAGGCCAAGGGCCGTAAAACATGCCCAAACTATGATTCGTCCGCCTCCGTGCTTGACAGTTGATTGAGTTGACTTGCTCTCGGAACTTCTTTCGGCCTTGAACCAGCTCCACTGCAAATCATCCGATAGGATAAGATTGACCTTCGTTTCATATGACCAGATAACCCGATTCCAATCTTCTATGAAGCGCTCGTGGCAAATATCTGTATTAACCTGTTGAGGAGCGAGCAAATTTAAAATCGATGAAGTCGTTGATGTCATAATCGCTTTACGCCGATTACTTTCTGTCAGCTCCTAATCAGCCTAAGACAATCTTCAATTCGAGGCAGGGTCGATTGTAAATAAACATTTGATAACATACAAGATCGCGTCATTTCTTTACATAAACAATGCACAAAAAATCGATTCATTTGCTCCTCCTTTAGAAGGAAATGATAATTGAACAAAGACTCATTCAACACGCAGCGAAGAACGGCAAGCAGTTAAATAGATAACACAAAATATTCGGTCGTTTCTTTGCGTAAACAAATAACACACTTGAAATCGAAATCATTATAAGTCGATAAATTTGGGCTTAACGATCTATACAATCATGCGAGGAACTATCCGTCTCAGTCTCCCGAACTGCGCTAAGTTCTCTCTGTCTCTGTCTGTCTCCGAGCTTCAATGTGCAAGAGTGCTCTTTCTGGGGCATAAGAATTAGGACGTACATGTACGTCGAAGCTCCCTGACAGCTTAATGACCCCCTCCCCCCGGAAATGCAATTATCTTTTAAAAGTTAACTAAAATGCAATATATTAAATACTATTATTATGTATGTTTTAAAATAATATACTAAGATAGTCCCAAATGTACCCGACCTAACGTATAGATGGCGGTTACTGTTGTAAAAAAAATACTATGATAGAAAATGTCTAGAAGCTATGTTGCTCTCATGATCATACAGATCATAGAAAATGCCGCCGAAAAAGCCTTAAAAGAGGGCGGAGTGGTCATAAGGTTTGTATGCTCAATCGGTCTGCTTTTCGGATCGCTAATATGCAACTCTCGATCAGATCGATAATCTGCGTTTTGCGTCCCAAGCCCAGTTGTGCTCGTGGCGGGCGCCTGCTTTGCTACGTCCTTGTTACGGCCCTGCTCTAAAGTCCAGTTGATGTTGATTTTTGTGAATTCAAACCTCTTCGGGCAATGGTGTGAAGTTAGATTTGGCTTTTTATCCTTTTTAACGGGGAGATAACCAGCAGACTTGGGTGCCCTTGCAACTGTAATTCGACTAACGTCTACAGTCTACTGTCATTAGATAGACGTCGAACAGGCCCTTGCGAATAGCACTGATTGAGCCAACGCTAATTCCCGTGTGGTCCATGATGGCTCGGTAGGACGTATTGGAACGCAGCAGGGTCTCGACTTGTTTTTTATTGCTGTTGCTGAGAGCCTTCATCGACCAGAGGGCTGCGAAAAAATATATTGTTGTGTAATATTTTCTTAAATGTAGGTCGGTACTGATAAAAAAGGTTAGCCGGTGAATATCGACAGAGAAGCCTGTGTGCACAAAACTGTTCAAATGCTTTTTTATAGTTTTTGTCTTACTTTTTCTTTGTATAAAATGCATACTTACACATTATCAAATATGATAGAGATACTATATTTTAAAGTCTAAATGGGTATGATTCGACAAAAATCGAAGCGAAAATAAACGTTTGGAAAACATTTGAGCAGTTTTGAGCGGCACAGTATTACTCGTATCTTTGACGTTTAAATCTGAGTACAAATCATTTTTGTGTGCAAAATATTCATATAAATTATTTTTGAATCAATGTGTATGCATCCCATATTGCGTACACGGAATTTGACCAATATGGCGTTCGTACCGAGGTGATAATAATATATAATAAATAAGTGCATAAGACCGTAGAAGGTCAAAGCAAAAGAGTTCTTCGATAAATCGTTCCGACTAAAAGCGAAGGTTGACACAAGCTCTGAATTCAAATTCACCCATTTCGGTGGACACTCAATGACAATACCTTTAGTCCTGCGTGACGAGAAATCATGATATGCAGGAGGAGGTCCTGGACGGTATTTCCAGTACACGGTAGCTCACTGCAATTAGCTTACGTTGGAATAAACATAATTTTAACTAGCATTCGTATGATCGCCTCACGTGGGATGCAATTAACCTCCATTTTATGGCTCGCACTAAATCCCGTTGGCGGCGCTTAATCTGTCACACGTGCTGAATGTCTGCACGTAGATTGCATAGCAGATGACATCACATTCGGTGCATGCTGGACTATTACCACGCATGGCGTGACGCTCTGCTGCCAACGAAAGATCATTACATCTGATGGTCAAGGATGGCTCTATTTTTGGCCTCGAACTAGGCCATTCCACCTGATGATGATGGACCTCAATTAAAAGTGCATAGACATCCTTGATCTTTTTTATAAAAATAATATTTAATACTGGCGATAACGATAAGATCTTAAGACGAAATCATTGAATATTTATAAATTGAATGGAATACCCAGGGATCATCATCAGAAAAACAAAACAAACAAAAACCAAGCATATGGATCCTTATATAAAATACCAATGACGAATGTTTATTTCGATTGAAATTCTCATCACAACTCAATCTTATTAGATCTGTTTATTCGACTACAATTTGGTAAAACCAATTCGATTTAAGGTATTAAGAATTTCGCTACACTAATAAAAGTATGTCTCTGCAATGAAATCATCACCCTGTTCCTATTATTGCTGTTTATATCATACTCAACATGGATAAGTCATATTTAAATTTGTTAGCTTTTGTTATGAATACTAAATCCACTTAAACATTTTTTGTGTGGTAGTTGCGTTCCGTGGAAAATCGCACAAAAAAAGCTATGGCTTACATAGAAAAAATGAAGATGCGTTCCAAGGATTTTAAAACCCGCATAACTTTAAACAGCTTTATAAAATATATTGTAAATCGCACAAAAAAGTTAATAAAAAACAGGAAAATAATAATGCAATTAAAAAATAACATTTAAAGGACTTCTTGCATCATCTCTGTATGATAATTTTCGATATGATTCAAAATCGCTCTCTTTTTCAGAAGAAATAGTATACCCAGAGTTAATGTCATCATTGTTCTGTGTAGATTTTATCTTTCCAACAATATAGTATAATTAGTAAAGAAGTCACTATAGCCCCTAACTTAAAAAAGGTATATCAAAAAAATGTTTAAAAAAATTCAGTTAAGTCATTTTTCGGCCTTATTTTGTCAGTTTTAATTTTTTTTTTAAATAGTTAAAAAATACATTTTGACATAAATCTCAATACGTACTTACTCTTTATAAAAAATAAAAATAAATGCTTTTAAAAAACCGCATAACATCGAAATCGCACAAAAAGAGGTTCGGGTATATTAGATTGTCCAGTTAGAAATGCCATTTTTTTCATACTTACTTTTTGACCATTGCATATTTTATTAGTCGACTAACATCTGGAGAACGTTATTTTCTACAAAATTTTTTTTTTTTTCAAACTGCGTTTCAAGATGGAAGAAATTGCATACGGTACGAATACCTTTAAAAAATTAATGCAACAACTACAACTAAAAGTATTCGTGATGCACTTGAAGAATATCTAAGTGTTTATCAATACTATAGATGGTTCAAATAATTTAAAAATGAAAATTTTAGTTCAGAAAATAAGATCCGAAGTGAGAGAAAGGTTAAAATGGATGACGTTATCCTGCGTGCTGAAATTGAATCAAATCCAACATAAACTATACGAGAATTATCAGACAAGCTTGGATATTTTCGAAAAAGTATTCAAATACAATTTTTAAAAAAATAGGAAAGCCTATAAAACAGGGGGTCCTCAATTTATTTTTTAACTCATTTATATCCGTACTTTTTTATAAGATGCGTATAAAAATGATGATCTGAGTGACAGAGTTAATTATGGCTTTGTTCCCCTATTAAGATATTCTCAATAATATATAACATGATCACTTGTTAGGTAGGATTCTCATATTACTCCCAAGTAGTACATAACACTAAGAAACAAATTGAAATCTGGAAGTCAAGTCTGGGTGCAAAGCAGCTATGTTGGAAGAGATACCAAATATATAATAATAACTTTCAAGTCTTGATTTGAATAGTAATACTATCTAAAGTATTGATTTAACAAAACGAATTCTGCATAAGAACAGTGAAGTTCACATATTATATCAACACAAAAGTCAATCAGACTTTTTCACGTAAAACGTGTACCAAACCAATATTTTCGAATCGGTTCAGTTCCGGTTTTCGTTCCAGTAAAAGTATCGGATTTACCGGTTTTTGGGTTTTTGGTTCAGTTTCGGTTTGAACCCCTGATTTATGTGAATAAAATCATATGTTGAAGATAGAATGAAACAGTCTCATTAAAGCAACCCTTTTACGGAAAAATATTTTATAGATCAAAACATCCACAAAATTTGAATATTAACGCTCACTATTTCAATTATATATGTTTTAAAATAATACAATATTCGCTTATCTATAATTTTATTGTTGCAGACGTTAAATTATAGATCTTTCCACCTTATTATCATTGTTAGCTAACAATGATAGATTTTAGGAGGAAGGCTTTTATCTTATCATATAATGTTTTGTGAAAGCGACAAATCTATATGTTTCATCTTGACAAGGGATCATATTGGAAAAATCAAAATCAGTGCATGCTTTGTTACAATTTTTAATCTAAATTATTAAAATCACAAGCAGCTCGTTGCTCGTTGCTCAATCACGAACTTTAATGCTGCATAAAATAGTGATTTTAACCAAGATATTGCGAATGTACCTCTAGTTTTTAAGTCATAGATTTATACTGATCTGATCATCATCTGAGAATTCTGATGAAATGATAAAATCGGTGTTTATGGATAAATCCTGTGGGTTTTCATTAACTTTTCAAGTGCCATTGTACTCGAAAATAATATCATTTGTCCGTCTGTCATTGTTTTTCGTTCATTAACGTCACTAAGTGTTATACAATGACTGTTTTTTTAAATTTACTTTTTTCGGAGAGTATAATTCAAAGTGATAAGAAGATCCATTAGTTTTGATTGTCAACATCATCATAAAACTTCACCTCGAATCGATCATCGAGAAACTCAGACGAACAACAAGGCAACTGGACTCACATCGTGATAATTTAATTCACAGCATGGAGTTTGCACGTCGTGATTCATAAGATTAGTACAATTTCACAAATGTCATTCGAACGACATATTAATTTTCGTTTTTCGAAATCTGACGACGAGATCATCGATACTAAGTTTAATTAGGCTCCTCTCAATTTGTTAGCACATTGTGTGTTCTTGACGATGTTTATACATGGAGGCATTCAAATATTTTAGCAACAATCTTATCTGCAAACAAAATTTAATATGGGAGATTTTAAGTGATATGTGTTTGATTTTCCGATTCGACCAAGTAACTAAGCAATATAAAAATATGCAAAAAATACCTACTACATTTGTACTAACTATAATTTATTCAAATATTTTTTCATCCCCTTCTATTCATAAAAAAATATGTAACGCAATCATAGATCGATCGTTCTACTATCATTTGTCATTATAATCATAAATTGCATAATTTTTCCGTGATTTATTATAAATATTTTTTTGCAACAGCTATGAATTTAGACAAGGATATTAAATTTAAGCAATTGTACATTATATCATTGGAAATTGAACACAAAATCCAACATTGATTGATATTATAATGAAGCTTTTATCTAAAAGATAAGCTATAAATGTTAATCCCTTTGATAGGGTGCATTGAACTTACAATCCTCCATCTAATTTTCTATTTTTTTTAGATAAGATTTTATCGACTGTCGGCATTAAATGTGCCAATAGTTCGTTTCCAGGAAAGTCATCTAAATTATATATATATATTAGCGCAACATCTTTGTTGTTATTTATAAAGCTAACGACCTTTTTCATTTTTGAATGCAAAAAAATGATTGAAAAGGTTATCAGATATTTGTAAAGTTGATTAGGGATTAAAATGCGTTTTTGATTGTTACATATTGAATTGATATAAATGACATGATTATATTTAGACTGAAAATCAAAACAAAATTTCGTGATTGAAATTCGCACTCTAGATAGCTAAGCAAAATCTAATTTATACGCTAAATATACATATTATATTTGAAAAACTAAGACAGCATTATTAAACCCTAGATAATATCATTTATTATCTTGTGAGCAATGAAAGAATATATGCACGCGGAACATTTCGCTGGTATGGGCGACGGCAGGAGTAAGAGCAAATACACACAAAAAACAGTACTCGAAATGGTATATAACGCTTATTAACCGTTTAACTGCTACGTATGGAACAAAAGCTCCAAAATTCATGATATTTTGAATATGATAAAAAAATTATGATAAATAGTATAAAAGTACATACAACATATATTACTCAAAATTGCACACTTTCCGTTGAGATTTTTTCAAATGTATGGATTTCAAATTAGACAGAATAGTTGCTTTTTTTTATTTAACGGGCACAAAATATAAATACGCAAACCATAATATGGAATGCAAACATTTGGATTGCATAAGGCGTAAAATATGAGAAATATGCGTTTGTAAATCTAAATACATACTAAATTGAACCACAATATTTTCTGGACGTATTTTGAGACGTCAATAGACGCGTATGGCCTACGAAGACTACTTCTCTCGGTCGCGTCTATAGACGCTTGTGGCAGTTAACCGGTTAATAACATAAGTATATCTCATAATTTTGCTTTTGTTACCGCTTTTGATCTCTCCCCCTTTCCCCACTCCATTAATAATCCACATCTTAAAGGTTCGTTTGTCAATCGCACCAAAGAGAAGACGTCGCAAGGTGGAAAAATAAAATCTCTCAAAGATTTATTTATCTGCAAAATTTCTTAACTATTATCGTAAAGTTTTATTCATTACTCTGTAGAAATACCCTTAAACCATTGCATATAAAAATATTTATATTACAAAAAAGTCCATTTGATAAGACTATTTTGTTCTATAGGAGCAAGACTATGGGAGCAAAATAGCTTCAGGAATAATTACAAGACATTTTATAAGTATACATATTTTTGCTATGAGTTTATTCAAAAGCCATAGATGACCATGCTTTAACCACAATCGATACTTAATAATTCAACTATTTTTCTCTACACTGTGAATCTTTGCCAAGGGTATGACCCTTACTATTAGAAGGAGAGGTAAAGTTTGACAGCTTCAAAACTTTGCACACTGTACATTTTCAGGGAGTTGTATATATCAAGATCGATTAAAATGTGGAATATTAAAAAAAAGTTTTTTTAGTCTTTGGGATTTATACTTTCAAAAGTTATGTTTAGGGAGCACTCAGACATTTTGTTAAAAAAAAAACAGTAAAATTTTATAAAACTTTGTCTTAAGAAAATTATATTATGCCTTACATCTAGACGTGTGGCTTCATGCTAGAAAATGCATAAAATATTCATACTATACAAAAAAGAAAAAAAAATCTTCGCTTGCTTCAAAAATGTATCAAATATTCATCTTATATAAACAGATTCACGTCCTAACAAAGAGAAAATTTATTTGCTAAATAAGCTAAATGAAATCATTACATTTGATATTATAGTAACAATGTTTATCATCAATGTAAATTACCTTGTAACAATTTATCACGTGGAGTTATGAAGGAATGATAATTTTATCGCCAAATTTAGTTTCTTCAACATTTTCGTCGGGAACATTAAGTGTCATTAAGATTTTTAAGACGTCCGATAAAATTGCATTTTAGTCGTCCTATAAATTCAATATTTGATTCATTGTAGCAATTTTCCACCATTGAATGCAATGTACTTTATGGCAGCGATCTTTTATTTGTAAATGGAGCAATAAAATCATAACTAGCCATAAAATGGTTAACTATTTTCTACGCAATTCACATCAGTTATGTTTGTATTTTCACAATCATGGTCAATTTGATTATATCCTATTATTACTGAGTTATGTCCCATTTTATTGGATGATACAAATAACATTTTTTTTCTTGAACCACCTAATATGCTCACCAATACGGAAAACGCTGAAATCCTAAATGAAAACCGTCAAACTGGTAGCTATTGACACAAACGATTTATTTGCGCTAAATTTCTATGTTGACAATGATCCAGTGCTCTTCGGTTTGACTAAACGATCTTAAATAGTTTGACCTTCTCAAAAAATGAGCACACTTTGGATTGGTCCGAAAGTAAAGTGATTCCAAAATTCTCAAGCTAAAATATTTCATTCAATCACATCGAAAACACTATACGCAAAGCCACAAATCATTGTTAGACATAAATGCATAACATAATCAAAGCTATGCGATCATCGAAGCTAAACAATTTTTACCTTATTTATTCATCAAACTTTGCACAAAAATTATTGATTTATATATGTTCAATAAATGAAGTTATTTATATTTGATAACCATTTTTGCTCTAATAATACTAATAGACTACAAATATTCTATTCACATAAAATATGTAATCTATCTTATGTATGATCAGCACTATGCAAATACTGAATAAAGATACAAATCTATAAATTTGAATTAGAAACGCATAGCTACATTGTTGCTGAAACCTGATAACTAGCATAAAGCTGAAAAAATAGATTATTTAGATTTAATTAATCATAATATTGTTTTAACAATTCACAGAGCACATAGACTTATAGCACTTATTTCGTGCTATTATGACCAAAGTTTAAAATGTTATAACGGTTTAAAGGTGATATTTTGGGTATTTTTTCAAAATGATGAAAAAAAAATCTGTTTCGACAACCCTGACACTTAGAATATAGGGTATATGTGTGAAACGTAGCAAAAGACTCCCTTAATCCCCAAATTATTAATAACGAATTTATTACGTACAACATTATAAAATATAATCCCCTTCATTATTCAATACATATTCTCAACGGTTTGGCAACCTTCGATGTCTTTTTTGTGATTGAGTGTTTTCCTGGCTTTTGTGACATTCCAATCCAAATTAAAAAAAAAACATATAATTCTGGATGTGAAGTTTGTTAGTTTTAGGTCTGGATATTTTACCTTTGAAAATAAAAAAAATCTGTTGCACAAAAATAATTCGCAAATGTCCAGAACATTGGTTCCAGAAATTATGATATAAAACATAGCCCTTGTTTGCTTAAATGAAAAATAAACAGCCTTGGATGGAAGACAATCCAACATCTTTCTTATTCTCCAGATATTGCTCCGTCGAATTTTCATCTTTTTCGATCTATGCAGCATTGTTTGGATGGGATAAATTACAAAACAAACGATGAGGTCAAAAGTGGACTTATAGAATATTTTCGTATTTTCAAACCTTTCTTTGTTTTGAATGCTCAAAAATTGGGGAGCAATTCTGGATGCTTGCTTTATAGCACACCACTTCTAATGATGATCGATTAAACAACGACATATTACCAATGAGCCTCTAATAACAACTGGATTACGTTGATATAGCCTACTTAAAAATGATTTTATCTATTGGAAAATTATAGGCGGAAAAATATATGAATCGATTCATTACTTGTATGAATCATGATTGATATAATGATTGATGCGTGTTCTATCACCATTTTAATCGATTTACCTTGAGCCGAAGAGGAATAAATAGATCGATAGACAACTGCATCATCATGTCATGCAACAAAACATACTTCATATTGCTCTATGTATATTTTTTATTCTTTAATTAACCGTTAATCTACCGACAAAATATGACCATAACCGTAAACTCTCTCAGGCCTAGTGTATGTATTTATATGCATAGTTTTAATAACTTTAGACTTCCTCTAGCATGTTTACCATGGATTTTTTGCGATACTAGAAGTATTAGCAAATTTTTAATTCAGTCGAATTGACGATACAACAATGGAATCAAGGTTGATAGACTTTACGTATGTATTACTCATTGACGTAAACAACTAACAAGGTCTGAAGTTTTTAAGGAATTCCCTTATCAGTCTAGGAAATTTTGCTGAAATTCCATTTGATAAAACTCAGTATTAGCACTTAACTATAATATTTTAATCTAGCCGTAACATATTCACAAATTCGATAAGCCATGCATTAGTTTTAATCTATGGCATGTCAAATATAATAAATTTTAGCCAAGACGTCTTATATTCCATATTGTTCTTAAGATTTATTAGTAAATATATAGTTATAATAACATATAATCTCCATTGATCAATGGTAAGTGATATTATTAGGACAAATCCAAATTCTGTAGGATGATTGGCATTTGGCAAATATTCCATCGTCCAAATCAAGTGAACAAAGTTGTAAAACAGCTGAAGAGTTTGAAGATAAAAACAATGGTCTACCATTTTCTGTCATTACAAAAACATTATCAAATACCTAAGTATGCATGTACTTAAACAAATGACAGAATGGAAAAGAAATATCATAATTAAAATTAAATAAAGCCGGATTAAAATTAAGCTAACCAAATGGACGTTAAAATGCAACTATGGGATACAATCGAAAAATGTATACAGGATTTTTGCACATGAACCGATTTTTTTTTTAATTAGAAGGATCTTTTGCTCCGTTCCGCACATAGACCCTATGTCCTTAGTGTCAGGGTTGTCGAAATACATTTTTTTTTCAAAATTTTGGAAAAATATCCAACATTTAACTGTTAAACCATCATATCTTTTTTTATTTGTGGTCATAATAGCACAAAATAACTGTTTTTGCATTATACAATATCTAGTTTTTACCCTTTTCAACGATATGCTTTATATCATAAAAATTATTCAATAAATCGTTAAACTTAAAGAGTTATCAGTTTGTCATGATCACGGTTATGAAAATACTTTTTTATGTTTAAGATGTTTTATTATTTTTTTTACAAAATTTGTTAAAATTCCCCACCTCTGCTTCGCATACACATACTAGACCTTTTTCTTATTTCAACTGTAGTTGTCCAAAGTAGCATTTCCTTTTTCGTTTTTGCAAAGGCGACGATTGTTCATTCAATTAGGATTTATATTGCGAGCACTCTCTGTCGTGTAAAATAACTCTTTTGCCCGTCCCTAGACCAAGAAATCCAGTGGTGTTAGGTCTGGAGACCACGTGAACCAGGGAATGGGGCACGTCTCCAGACAATGAAATCCAATGGTGTCAGATCTGGTGACCGTGAGAGCCACGAAATTGGGCTGGCAAAATAATTAATTTACACGGCAGAGATCAAGTGTCCACAAAAAAAAACCTAATTAAAGGAATGAAAGAGGATCTATTTCGTGCTATTACGACCACAGAGTGTTGAAAAAACGTCTATTTCGACAACCCTGACACTTAGAATATAGGGCTAAAACGTAGCAAAACACCCCTTAACCCCAGAAAAAAATTATCGGTCCATATGCAAAACACTTTGTATAAATATCATTATTATAAAAACTATTACATAGTATTAAAACTATAATATAAAATCTGGGGCGTATCAGGTTTATTTTAAATCTAAGGCAGCATTTTTTTATGAATTTAGTAAAATTTATGTATCATTTTTCTGTGGGAACATCGCGTCATACGTTATTTTTTTTATATAAATCCACAGAAAATGGATTTACAATGATACACCATACACCAAAGAAAATATTTCCGGTGTGCCATTTGTATTGATTTGATTCAGACATTTTCTCGAATATAAGAGAATTCCTGCATGTATTCCGAGTATAATTAGTAACCACTTATAAATCTCTGGGAAGCTGGAATCGGCCAATCGGAAAAGTAGAAATACAGGCTTCATTTTGAGCTGTGGCAGCGATTAGACCCACGTAGTACCACTTCCAAGTTAAAGCAAGATCAGGCAAAGATCAGTCCGAAGCCGTAAACAATTGAGTGAACCCTTTAAATCCCTGATTTTCCCTCCGGGTATTAAGCCGCTATCTCGGAATACCTAAAACGGTATGTTTGATATATATCTAAGGGCCACGTAAATATTTTCGCGACGAACGTAAATATTTGCTGATTTCTAAAATCTCCGATATCGATATAAAAAATACAATATCTGTAGGTATACGTGATGTTGCGAGCGAAAATGAGATTAAGGCGATATTTGCTAATTTTTTTTTTTCGTGAAATTTTGTGACATCGATAGAATATTGTCACATAAATAAAATTACATCCTTCAGTTTTTTACATTACATTAAAAATGTTATTTATACCTGCATTAAGATTAATCCAACGTAGAAAAGCAATTAATTCAAATTTATGAATGGAGATCTCCATGGAGGACGATGCGTCTCTTTCGCACTTTTATTAAATCGTATCTCTGTCGCGCTCTGAATTGCCGATTGATAAATTATAATCTCATAACGTACGCAACATTTCATGTCCACAGTGTGATTACAAAATTAATTAACCTTATAGGATCAGAGAACATTAAAAAATTTGCACACAATATGTCGTTGTTAAGCGGATTCGCTTGGAGCTTTTGTTTTATCCCGTGATTTATCGGGAATTATAATTGTTTCATATGGAAATAAATTTCTTCATTTTATACAATTTTATGTTAATGATAATCATGTTTAATTAAGAACTACGTTTCGAACTACGAAATAAAATCAAAAATATTTGATGTGATCATAAGGAATCGATTACAGATTCTTTGTCATAGCAATGACTTCTCACAAGCCCACACACACGTTATCTTCTCATATACATCTTTTTGTAGATCATATATTATAATATGATCTTCAGTCACTACAAAGGCTGACTAAATACTCCTACAATTTATGAAAATTCCTTTAACTCAAATGTAAAATATCAGCATCCAAACATTACAATAGAGAAAAAAAATCACCCTTTTAACCTGAAATTTCTTCATAAGTTCTTGGCCTTATTAAAAAAATATATCATCACGGTATTAGCTATTTAAATGATCAATAGCTATTTTCAGGTAGTATTTCAAACTCATTCCAGGGAAAAGGTTTAAAACTCTTGAATATCAAAGAAATGATCATCTATTGGAATCAAGTCTGATTAATTGACAGGATGGGGTAAAATTACCCAAGCATGTTCCAAACTTACATTAATTGCCACCCAAACAACATTGCTTTACATTTGGCACATATCCGGTCATTTTTAAAAGCTGTTCCACTTTAAACTGCAATACTGTGATTCTTGTTATGATATTTTCTTTTGGTTTCGATATCTCGTTGGAATTGGAGTAAATTTTGTTATTGTAGTTTAACAGGGTCTATCCATCACCATTTTCATTCTGGGTTGTTATGTATTCAATTTCATACATTCAATAACGAGCAAGTATTGAGTCGTTGAATAATTATAACAGAGGATGAATGCAAAAAAGTTTCTTGTGATATCCGCAATTAGGTTGGATATAAAATATACATTTTATATACAAGCTGACATCTCCCTAATAACAGCCAAAAAAGAAGAATTCCATTTCTGAGTCTATCTTTCAACTCGAAATGGACTTTTTTTAAATCTGAAAATCAAACCTTAAACAATTCAATAACGCTTTTATATAAATTTGCTCAGTTTAAACATAAATATCATGCAACGACGAAGATGAGCACATTTCCGACTCATATTCTATATAATGGATGCTGAGTATATAAATTAAGAATTTCAAGGTTAATGACAAAAATATTTTTGTTTCCTTTAGAAATAACGTAAATCGACGATATAGTCTAAAATATGTATGCAATACAATGGGTTGTTGTTGAAAAACTGATCTCGATGGGTTTTTTAACCCATTTTGTACCAAGGAATGATGCAACATTTTATAGCGTCTCGTCGGCGTGGCGCCGTAATACACGCATTTATACAATCCTGTTGTTAATCCATTCATGTGAATTATAATATTTCATATCAAATATTTTATAATAAAACGTGGCATATCTTGGAAAAAATAAATCTATTGCAAGGTTGATCATTTTCACACTTTAAAGTAGAGCGTCCTTTGCAATAAATTATCGGGATAAGATAGTGGCTTTAGAGCTCGTTTTGTAAGCACATCCGGAAACTTTAATAACATTTATGAAGAAAATAAAATCATCTTTTATTCATTATAAAATACACTTTAGAATGCAATCTAATGCAGTGCTCGTCAAGAATTATGATCTTGGGCATGTTGCAGATCATAGCTATAGTCAACATTTCAAATTCATCAATGCTTAATGTCGAGTACTAACATGTTTATTATGTATAAAAATCAATAACTGATTATATAAGACATTCAAGCTAAATGTTTTGTGATCACCTTGTAAAGAACGCCACGGTATACTTTACAATATCTTGTAAAACCATTGTCAGTATTAATATATTTGAATTAATACTAACATCCGCAACTGCAATTGTAATGCGATTCAACAAAATCAGCTGATCAAACATATTTTCCTACAAAAAATTACAAAGAATACATCATTTGGTGTCCAAATTCTGAAATATATACGTGTTGATGTTTTGGAAAAAACATTTTCCGCTTTATTTCATCTAAATTTTGCATGGCGTGTATTGCGACAACAGCAAGTTCATGATCGTAAATCGCAAACTTTTCCATCATCAACATTAATTCCAATTCACCTCTCGTACCACATTGAGAGTTACCGACGCCGACGTCCTTAATCTGAACAATTCATTTTTATGTACCCACTCCTCTTCACCTTAACCTGATTATATTTAAAACTACAACTGAACTGAAATTATTTTAAACAATCTAAAGTAGGGAAAACGTCACGGGAAATTCGCAAGTACTTTGTTCTAGTAGCAAAGATTAAATACTTGAAATTCTTTGCGATATCGTTGCAATCGAATTGCGATGATTGTTATGAAATACCATTGGATTCATTAAATTTTCAATTGTTGCAAATTTCAATTATTCAATAAATACATTCGTATACAACCCCAAATGATCTGCATTAATCATAATCATTTTTAATCCAAGGAAAAGATGGGCGTATGTCGGGGATACGTCAATATAAGCATACAATTCAGATATGCTCCTAATTATTATTTGCTTAAAGAGGTCATCCCGCGTGTCGGTTTCAAAAAATCTTTTTTTTTACATTAATTGTATCCAAATATAGTATAGAATATGTGAATAAAGTTATTTTCCAATATTTGGGGTCGTTCAGAAGCTACAGCGTTGAAGATGAGAGAATCGGACTTCATCTCTTTCGGACTTCAGCATTTCGGTTTCTTACTTCAACAATTCTCTAATATAACGGTTAGTTCAGACTTTTGGGAATGAGCACCCAAAAGGTTCGAGCTGATTAATTCATATCCGATACAAAATCACAAAATTTTACGGTTTAACCATTAGTCGACACGCAAACTTGATTTTAAAAAAAAACGAAGGAAGAAATTTGGGCAACTTTCCATCAAAAATGTTCTACAGACGCAAATCCTCAACATCAAAATTATTCAGGCGCAAAATGAGGCAAGCTTGAAACTAGAGGAGAACTCAGTAATTTCCACCACTATAAGTCATCTTTAACTGCAAAGTTCAAAAAATCATCAAACCCAAAATTTATTTCCGATAAGCAAAATGTCCGCAATCATAGCAACCGAAAAAGACCTTTTTCGATTGTGGTTGTCTAAGTTGTCGTGTAATTCAGCAATGAGAAATGATTTCAATCTGAAAAAATTGTAAAGTGTACTTTAAATATGAATAAATACGTGGTAAATATTTTGCAGTTGTATGTTTATTCAGTTCGTCCAAAAAAAGCTCCAAAAAAGTGTCGTCACACGGAATGACTCCCTTAATAAAGCTTGATTGTCTATGTTATTAGCAGTCCAAAAATATCTTCATAGAATAGATAAAATTAACAATAAAAAAATGGATTTTGGATGGGGAAGACTTAACACATCGGGAATGTGTTAAGACTTTTTTTCCGCAATCTGAATTTGAATCCGAACCTTTATAGTAAGAGTCCAGGATCAAAACCATTATACCAACACTTGGTCATTTTATATGAAAATTTGTCATACAATGGAATATAGATGATACATGTTAATTTATTAGATGTGGAATTAAAAAGTCACTCGATATATTTTTGTTTAAATTTATGCGTATGTGTTTAAGCCTAAGCCCAAAACTTTGGAACGACGACATATGGATTAAGACATCTTAATACGTGTCAAACATATAGATATTTTACAACGTGATTAAATTTTAATTTAAATCATCAACAAATTTACAATCGCAATAAATTGGGACTTTTTTGGATTAATTGAAGCCTTAAAAGCTATTGAAGATATGATTTCTAGATTAGGAGGAAATATGAACGTCTAATAGATATCCACAGGCTTAATTTGAGGCATTATGGTATCGTTGAGAGCTATAAAAATAAAACAAAGCGGTAATAATTGAAATTTAGAACGACTTAAATGCTGAAGTCCTTCATAATCCAGAAATATTTATAGGTTTTCTAAGCATCAACTCTCGGAAATTTTCAATAAATATTTTGTAAATCCTACATGGAACTAATCATCTTTTTCTAAATAGCATTTAATGCATGTATTCAGTCGTTATGCTAATATATATGATTTCATTGTTCCGCCGTTTTCTAAGATCCGTAAAAAAATCCGTATAAAACCGCAGGAGGTAAATTGGCCTTGTTGATGGCACAAAAAAGCAAAAAGTTTAATTGAAATGCTCGCACAACTTTGCAACATCTGGATATTTCAGCACTCGCTTAACTCCACAATACACATGCTGAAAAGCAATATCGGCCTCGTTCTACAAAGCAATTCAGACATGTGGAACACAGCAAAATTTCATATGAAAATTTTGTCATTCAACGACAAATGCTCTCAAGTCGTTCCTAAAATCACATGAGTACGTGCATCGTATAACCATTTAAACGATATTAATTTTTAATATAAAAAAGAAAATCAACGTTGAAATTACGACGTTCACATTGTTTATAGTATGGAAAGTTGTTGTATTTTTTTTATATATGATTGATAATATATTATTTTTTTAACAAGTATCAAGCTCTTAAAACGTCTTGATGTTCAACAACTACAATCAATTATCTAATTGATAATGAAGATGAGTATTTGATGGTAGATTTCGCCATATTCACCATGATGGCTCAAGAGTTTTCTTTCAATACAGTGGGCTCTCGATCTATTGATTTTGCATTACTAATAAGTACAATTAATTTCAGAAAAATATGTGCTTTAGATGACGTACATAGGTATTGTAAAATTCAAGTTTTACAGATCTTTAACGAAAATAATTAGAATATTTTAAATTTGAAACTTGTAACAAAGGTTGTCAAATGCAAGGATGTAATGCACGTTTCGATGTTTATCTGCATGAAAAAAATGTACGTTTTTCTCAATTTTTAAGCGACGGATACGTAATCGCGTAAAAAAATACTAGTAGCGCATGATTTATTAATAAGATGTTACCATGCAATGATTTATGTACTAAAAAAGGATGATAGACTCTTATATTTATTCTTCATCTCCATCTTCCATGTTATATACATAGTGTTTTTTTAATATATTTTAACCAATAAAGTGATTGAATATCAAGTAAAATAATGTATGATAAATCTAAATACTTACTTTTAGCTTAAGTATTAAGTTAAAAAGTTTAGTTAATGTTTAAGGTTAGTGCAAGATTAATTTCAAGAATGTTGACTTCTTAACAAAATTAGGATCTGTCATACAGATTTTGAGCTTAGAATTAAGATCATACTCAATATATTTTCCAAGAATGAAGTTGTTTTCTGGGATGATTTAACAATGATAAGATGGGAGGAAAGTCCCTAGGACTATTTAAAGAAAATATATTATAATGCAGAGATACTTTCTAGATAATAAATCAGAATAAATTTCAACTTGAGGACTATTTTTCAATCGAATAAAATCAGTTCTGATTATTTTCTCTTTCCTACTATAATCTTTTCCTACTATATTATTTTTGCAATCATTGCTATTTTCAATAAATTTCTTAATAATTTAAAGAATGGCTCCAAGTATCCACTATTTTCTGATTATATTTTAATAAGGATTTATATGTTTTCAGAGCATGTGTAATTTCTATTATATGTCTGTGCGCCTTCTCGCTCAATTGAAATACGATATCAAGTTTCATGCTTGCTGAAATGTTTCTGATGCTAAATTTGTAAGCTCTCTGCCCAGGTTACTGCCATAAATAGAAAAATAATTGCTGACATTGTGATAATGGTGTATCGATTTCGTACATTTAGACTACTGATTCGGTGGTCATTAGTTGGCGCGTACGAAAGGTCATCACCGGTAGAGGGGACCGGTGGGGTTCAGATGCACCTGAGACGATGTCACGCATGCATGTCATGGATGACCACCACGAAAGACTTCTTCGGAAAGCATCTCTGAAGCCTATAAACAATCAGTCATTAGTCGCTTCCTGGGCTCGTGCGGCGACGGACGTGGTCCGCCAGCCCTCAACCGTATACAGTAGTGACTCAGTGCCGACACTGACCACCAGTGATTTCATACTACTTCATATTGAAGATACCCCGAGTGCCTAATTTTATCAATTTTCGGTAATTATTTTGTCCAGGTGTAAGAAAACCTTAATTTACGAAATCGTTAGGATTTAATTGCGGCAGTGTTGTTTTTGAAGCGGTTTATAGTCATTATGCTACTGGTTTCAATTTTCTGGTCCATACGTTTTACTACCTAACGTTATTAAAACTTATTGGATTGTAATGAAAGAGACTACTGATATTAAGTCATTCAAATGTCAGATGCTTACAAATATTAATACTAAGCAGATCAACAATCCTAAGCTGGTCGATTTTTATCATAAACATCAAAAACATTGATAATTTCTATCCTGATAGAAAAAAAGTTTTTTTTATTTTAATATGAATTGTTTATAAATTTAACATTTTCGCAATTATAACAAAAATTTGCGCGATTTTTTTGATATAATTTTTTACAATACATTATTTTAATTATATTTAGTGCTTAATTATTCGACTGTATCGAATACAATCATAAAATTCTTGAATAATTTAAGAGATGATGAACAGGTAGATGACAACCATGCAACACCAATTTAGTACGCTGCAATATACGAGTTAAATTCAATTTTTGAAAATCATTTTTCGCAATTCGACGTATAACACTTGTCGAATTGAATTCCTTTGCGTACATTTAATGACCGGAAACGTGCCATAATTGGCAAACACCTTCCGCAGAAGATAGTTCCAGGCTGATTCCAATGTCGATTTGGTTGACTAAATTGAATAAATCTAATATATAAAAAGACTTTTAGCAACAGGCCGCTTTATACGAGGGGAAGGTTCCGGAAATCCCTCACTTGACAATCATGTAAAAGTGTTCTAATTCATCAGCAGAGTTTTCAATTGAAGATCCGCTGACGGGACACTCGTATCATTTGGGTTCCCCTCATCCTCATTATCATTACCACCGACGCCGTCTTTTTAATCACTTTGCTTGTTTGAATCGTGATTAAGCTAGGATTTGTCGGCAGACTTTCATCATTCGTCCTTCATGATATCAAAATTCGACCTGTTATTCGCATCCGGCGATCCGTCTTTATCGCGAAAATATATCAATTCGGATATATGCATTCATTTTGACATGGCTCTCAAGAGTAGGGACTCTGAAGTCTCGGCTTTTTCAAAGTCCCGGGACACGAGACGCAATAATTTCAAAGTTCCGGGACTCGACACTTTTATTTTTTCTTCAATTATGTACAGACTTTTTTAAAGTAAATATTTATATGTGTTACATATGTATGTATAATATGTGTAAGTTAAAAGAACCATCTTGTTCTATCTTTCTGAATTACCATTTTTGGAGTCACTTTCTTTAGTGTTTTGTTCATCTTTATTGGAATAATCTAAATCTTCTTCTGTTTCAATGTTTTCTGTTTCTGTTTGATATTTTTCTGGTACACATGCATGGCATGATTTATGCAAAGTTCATTGACGACAGAACAGTTTCTGAAAACGTTTTCCTCTTCAAAAAAATTATTATTGGTGGTTGGAATATTTTAATTATTTTCGCACTGTTTGAACATTCCGCATCGGTGATGTCTTCTTCGATATATTTATTCAAAAAAATTCGATGTACCCTTTCAAGATGTCTCGCTAGTTCAGTTCTGTTTGACCCTTTGCATGTGATTTGGTGCTTTCCATTATGGACTACAATAATAATAAAATATATATAACAAAACGATACTACTTTTTTAATACAAGATATATAAAATAAATTATAATACCCTTCGAAATCTTTGCTGGAAATTTTTATATTAAAATCCGTTAGCTACCTGTTAGAGAACAGGCACAATAACAGCACGAACTAGCTTCAAGTTAGAAGACAATATGATATTGTATTTACAAAACATTGATCTTTCATTTACTCCCGATTTTTTCTACGAATCAATCGATCCCAACTGTTGCTATTACCTAGAAACACTTGGAGCAACCATCCGTTCATCCATTTTACATTTTTTTTTCCCTTGTACCCTGTTATACCTGCTTTTATTCAATACTTTTTGACGAATTTCGAGAGTTTCAGGGGCATAAAAATGTATTTTTATTATTAAAATGTACAATATATTTGACACATTTTAAATCACAAAATCTCTCGATACAGCAAAAAAGCTCGAAAGTCTTATATTTCATATGACCACCATCTATTATACAAATAGATTAATTTTAATCTAGCAGAATAAAAGTTGATTAAACCTCTAGCTTTCCTTTTACAATGCTAGAATATTTTTCATGTGGCTTTTGGCAATTACCAACTGAAAAATGGTTTTTCATGGCGTATATATGTTTTTAAAAATGTGGTCGCCAAACACACCTTCTGTAGATTCGAACCCAAGATGATTTTGAAATGAAACTTCTAAAAGCATTGTAGGTAAAATTGACTTGTACATCACGAAAAGTGAAACTCTAAGCGGCAGTTGAAGGGAACGAAAGGAGGAATTGTTTGTAATCTATTTAACTCCGTTGCCCACATCAGGAGCTTTTAAACTTATGTAGTCCAAAGACCCCTTCTTGAAGTACATTTTTTTGCAAAACCCATATCTGCCTTGTTGGTTCAAAAAAAAACCAATGTTTAAGAACACTATCAGCAAATCTCGATATAAATGAAATTCGCAATGTTATAGGCCGATGAGAAGAGATTACTTCTTTCAAGCTTACGGAAGTGCTCCCATACACCTTAGATAAGCATTTTGTATGAAATTTGGCAGACACGTGAACAATAAACGTTTTCATCGTTTGACCTATAATTATCGAAAAATATTTTTAAAAAAATATTTAATGAACAAAAAACTAAAAAAAAATACTTTGGCAAACTTAAAAAAATATTTTTATGTCCAATAAAGATCACCTAATCAACACATTTTACTTCATTCTTGAGACTTAATTTCTGGCTCAATAATCTCATAGGCACTACGTTATAATACATATTGGTAAAGATATATCACTGGTTATACGTAAATAGTTTTGCCTATTTATAAAGATGTACATGGGATGAAAAAAAAAAAGAAAAAAGCGATGCTTAAGATCAGCTTTTCCTAAGAACTAAGAAGTTTCACTTCTACCGCGCAAGAATCTCATGCACTTTTTTTAACATTCGAAGTTCGTTATTTTTAAAGAAATCATTATTACTTATATACAAACAACAAAATCAAGTTATTAGATAAGTTTTATCATATGTAATATAGTAGATAATTTAATCAATTAAAACTGCTTCACGGTATAATTTGTAAAGGGTATATAAAATGCAATTTATTATGGAAAAATCCAGAAAAAACCGGAGGGTGGAAAAATTAATAAAAGCTAATAGACCTTATGGATGAAATTCATGTTGTTACATCCAATATACATCTCAAATTTTTAATATTGCCAAAAGGATACATCATTTAAAATACATTTACATTCTGAAATCATAAGACATAAACAAATATTTTAAACGCCATTATCATCTAATCAATTTTAAGAAGTCGCTGACATATCTACATGTCTGGCATCATATTCCTTATCTTAGAAAAACGATCAAGTGTTGGTCATATTTAAATCAAAGTCGCTTGAATTTTCACTTAATTACTTATTGAGATTCGCACGTAGCAGTTCACTCTTCTATTCATCGATAGCAATTGATCATTCTATTTTATATATTAATAATTTTTATAAATTTTATATATATTAACATTTTCAATTAACATCATTATATATACAAGAATCAAGATGGCATCCCATTCAGCGGTATGTGTATTTTGTATAAATTTTATCACCACTAAATTCGTCTTGACATTGTATGAGTATCTTTTAAGCTTTGGATTATTTCAACATTCGATTAAATACTCTGGATTAGTGATAATTTTTTTTTAATGATATGATGTATAACTTATAAATTACACAACGAATAAGTCATTAATTCCGAGGTGAAATTGTATGTGCTATTTATGTATGAACGTAGATCTGCCAATATATCATGATACTATTTTTGTATACAATGCATTTAAAATAGAACAAAATCGATAATTTTTGATGATGATAAATTGATGAAAAATTTTATCAAGATTTGTTGTAATTTTGATAGTAAACCCATTATAAAATATTTACATAGAGTTCAATGGAAAACACAATTTGTATTCATCATAAATCATCAATTGCAACGCTCATAGTATTTTAATTATTCAGTTCATTTATTGATTATATTATTATGAATAAGAATATCCAATAATTGGGTATGAAAGCATATGATCGAAACACAAGGATGTCCTTTGATTATTTGGTTATGTTAAAGACGATGCTCAAATTGGCACCAATTTAGCCTTAAACTATCCAAATTGAGATCCGGAAGAACCCAAATATGTATGATATCGTTCAGGACTCTCGCCAAAAACGAATGGACAAAGACTCGCTCGATCTAGAATCATTTATAAGAGTGTCTGTAAATATTTTGGAAAAAATAATTGCGTCTCACATAATACATCCCAAAGGCATATTTTAACATATGGCTGAATTATTACAATAACAATGCCATAGCCAAAAATATCTAAAATTAGCATAAATATAAGAAAAGATTCTTTATCGTTTGTATTTAAATATTGGCATGTCGGTTGCATTGCATTAATATTTAATGCGTTTTCGTCTTTATTAAGTTCATTACCACATTGTGTCTTTGATGTATTGTATTGACAAAAACGTATCTTTCAAGACAGTTTCTTACTGGCAGAATCTTTCCATGTCGAAGATATGCTTTCAATTTTTTTTTTTAATTTATCGAACATTTACCTATTTTTGTATTTTTCTTTTATTCGAGAAGCAATCATATCATATTTTAGACAGTAACATGTCGTAATTTTATACAGCAGAAATTAAAATAATACTTGCCAAAAATATTTGTATCGATATCTAGAATATTTTTGAACTACTGTTCAAACAATCATCAACAACAAAGAATTCATTGTTTTAAATAACTTGTTAATGAACATCAATTTTGGGACCTCACGCGATTCCATACACTAATTGAATTTTACATCTTTAAAAGTCAAAAGTGATTTCTTTCTGTGCAAAAGGCGATTCTCAAACATTATTTCAACAATAACGATTCATGTCACGTTAATTTGACTTCCAAAAGAATCAGTTTAAGAGTTTAAATGCTTTCAACGGCACAAAGACCATTAATCCATATTAAGATTTCAAGCAATTGTTAAAAGTATTCGTGGAGTCACCCGACGAGAAAACGATCAATCTTCTCCCCCTTAAGCGATGATATATTTTCAAAACACTGATTCAACGTCTTTTACATGATTTAGTATCAAAATTTTATTTAATAACTGTAAATAATTATGCAATTCTGATGGTTTGTAAAAATACCTGAAGATCGAGTGCATCGACAATGCTAATTTGTATGCAGGGCGTTATCTCTTCGTGGAAAGAAGGATGTGCTTATACAGTAAGTGTTTGTTCCATATATAAAGTTTTTTTTAAATGACGATCAATGTGACGCAATTATGAAACAACAAATAAATACGCATGCGTCTATAGTTTATCGGCACTCTTGAAGACAATAGCGCTTGTTATTTTTGGCATTAAATTAAAATTTCAATAATACTATTTATTTTTAATAGAAGGCTATAAAACATAACTGAATAATAGCAATATTTACCATAAATACAATAGTGAATGATAAGGGATATCCCAAGAATTTTCCATTTTCTTTATCTTGACATATGAAACGTATGTATTTGATCTACAATTATTCAAATTCTGTATTTGTTTAGTAGGTCGATGACACTAACAAATTGAAGTGGGTCATATGATCAAATTTGTGTTCATATTTGATAATCATCCTTATGCTTACATATTAGGGGAACCGGGAGCTAATTTATTTTTTATCCCGCAACTTTTTGCGTTTTTCTTAATAGAACCTCCCATTTTATTTTCAATGTTCAAGCTCCTTGTTGATAATGTTTGGATATATTTCTATCAGCTCCTGATTTAATCTATTCATTTGATGGTTCACGAGATTTAGTCTTGCCTACGAAAAAATGTATATGCTATATTTTTGTTATCTGAAGATAGTTTTTACGGCACCAAAATGTCCATTTTATCACATTACCGATCCTTTTTCAGGGTTCCAAGGATCTGATTCAATTATTAATGTCAACACGTCATTATCAAAGGGTTTCCTTCCATGAGCCTCTATAATCTCATTTAAATTTTCTGAGCCATCATCGATATATAAATATGTTAGTGATTCATTTAAAATAAAATAAATCTAATCAATAGCATTAACAATTGAAATTTATTGTGCTTAAGATAATGAATTAGTTTTCCTAATAGAAATATCAAAAGGGATGCAAGATATTTTCTACCCATTTTTCTACATCAATATTTGCTTTTAATTAAATATAATAGTTGAATGTGAATAAACTATGCTTGTATATACAAATATGATTAATCATTATGAATATCGATAAGAGCAATGAATTGCACAATTCATTGACAATCAATCAATTCCAACTGTGAAATTTCAGATGATTTTATCATTATCGAATTTTCATCAAATATTTTTAGCGTCCAAATAGAAAATTTAAAGCCAACAATGCAATGGATTACATCAATGGCTTAAAAACTATTTTGACACATCGTCAAGAAAATCATATTTGGAAAGTGACATTATCGCAGTATTTATATTGTAGTTAGACATGATACCAATTGACACTGTGAATTATGTCTTGGCTGTCAATTCCTATTTTTATTCAATTGAATTTATTGCCAGCATTAGGTGAAATCGATAGATAAGGCATTCCATTTTCAAGAATAGGTTAAATAGTATTTACTGTTTGTTTTATGGCCTTAACCTAGAAAGTCTAATATTTCTAAATGACATACAACTTGTTATATATTTATATCATCAAATCAATCCCTACGTGCTATCCACTCGAGTTACCCATTATCTCAACACCTTATTTATCTGCAATCTATGTCAGAAGTACTGACAGTCAGTTCTGTGGGTTTATTTGCAAAATCGATTGTTCAATTAATGTTTCTGTTGACGTAAAGATTTCTTTTTAGTGGCACGTGGTATATTTTATTCGATGATAACAATTTCCTACTGCCAATATTTAACAACATATGTAATCAATATGCCATCTTCAAGTACTGCGTTATAACGAGATTATTGACTAACAATGGATTAATTAGGCACGTGCCTTCCATTTTATTACAAATTATTTATGTGCAAATATATAAAGAAAATCCAGTTGCAAGACCTCTTGTATGCAACAAATCTATAGCATATTTCATTTGAATACAGGGAGAATAAACAAACGTTAAGTTCACAGATCTCATCAGTTTTTTTTCATTCGGGCTTATCTTGAACAAAAAGTTAAAAAGATTCTTAATCTGTATGAGTGTCGCTATCATAAAACACTCAATTAATACTTTTTATTTAAAAGTAACAAAATAGCGCTGATTTGAAAAAAAGTTTGGAAAAATATATATTTTTTTGGGGGTATTTTTTAATGTAAAACGTAAGATAAAATAAACATTTTGACCCGATTTTGCGAACTGCCATAGCCATACATGTGCAAAATAAACTCTAAAAAATTTCAGACCACTCGGCGAATTGTTTTTTTTTAATTCTTTCAACACCAGATGTAAAAAGTAAATAAGTACTTAAAAATTGTTGAAAAAGAAAACATAATACTAATCAGCGATTCCAGCTCTATAAAACAATTCTTCAGCTATTTCAGCCTTGTCTTTTTGGCTGATCTGGCATCGCTGCGAACTGTTCTAGCTTTTTTAGAAGATTCGCAGCCTCGGCGGTTGCCAAAGCATCTGAACTGATTGTGAATCCCATGCCGACCATTCTTAAAATGGGTTCAAATCCTTCGTTAAAAATGCAATCTGCAGTATGTGATTTCTAGTATTTTTTTGCCTCAAAAATTATATTTCGGTCCAGTAAGACCATATGCACGCGTTGAAACTCTCATTGTTATTTTGGGTACTCGAACCAAGACATCTTTTCAGTATATCATCAGACGTTAATTCTTCATAAACGGGTCTTAAGAATTGCTAAACTTCGTCGTTGAGAGCGAAAGGATGCTTGTATAAATATAACGATCTTGTAGTAGCATGTTTCTGCTAGCACTTCGTACAGAGCTCTTTCTTTTTGTGCTCTTACTATCCTCTTGCCTATTTGCCTTTTTTTAAAATCTGTGTTAATTTTTTACACTTAATTTGCTTACTAGAACAAAGATAAGAAAGGTCCCCGACAGGAACCTTTGGCTTGTAAACAAAACGGGTATAGGCATGGTTTTTATTTTATTTGACCATTCTACTTTACATGAATCCACACGGACTGACTCTGTCCGTTTTTTATAATATTAACTAAGTTGTCTAATCTCCTTCTTCTTTATCGCTTAAACATTAGACCTAACCAGCTGGCATAAAACCCGAAATATAATAAAGACAATAATATTTTCAACCGATTGCAAAATTTAAACAACCCACCCGATCAGTCTTCTTCGGACAACTTCGTTTTATAATGAGAGTTCGTAATCGTTCTATATGAACATCAAGTTCAAGTATGGCGTCCAAATGTAAGGCGCTCATTCGTCAAATCAGCGATCTGAAAAGCGGACCGATTGGACACACAGACGAATTGATGCAAAAACTCGATTGAAATGACGCCGTTTTTGTTCCACTTACCTTATTTGGTCGACCAGTATTATTTATTTATCTTTACTAAAAATGGATTTCCAAAATTTTACTCATCTCCTAAAAAAACTAGTATAGGTTGGTTAAAATTAAGTTAAGTTATGAAATCAAACATGAATAATATATAGATTATGGATTGTTGAATGTTGATGCATTTTTATTGTTGAAGTTTAAAAATCATGATTACTTATGAACAAAAAAATCTTAAGCAAGAACGAACCGGCACGGCGAACCGGTTCATGATATAATAATTTTATTTGAAATCAAATGACGGGCGTCAGTATATTATCAATGAAGATAATGTAAGCAATATTTTAAAATATAACAAAATACATATAACCTATGCAAAATTACAAGCTATCTTTGTAAAAAAATCTGTGTCTAGTCTTTTAATATATTGGCCATATTTGCATGAATTTCATTATACACATATAACATGTAATTTAAAGATTTAAACCAAAAAATATTTACAACGTTATCGAGCGTCAATGACATTAAGATTCTAGTTCAGAATACATTTAATATTGAGAGTATGACGAGATGTATTTGTGCATTGAAGTGAATTTTGAGAAGCATATACAATATATTTTTATATGAGTAGATAATATTAACATCCGGTTTCTATTCTCCTATTAACCACATTCAAATTATTATCAGGTATTGATTTTAATCATAACAAATAACAATGGGGGGGAATCCCAATTATCGATTTATATAAACGTCCATGGGAATCCCAAACATTTTAGCAAACGAACGTTCAGTCTACTATCATAATTGTTGTTATACTAACATCATTATTTAACCATTGCGTGCACTGCTTTTTATCGATTAACAAGAAAAATGGCTAATTCCACTAAAACGTATTATGAAACCAGTAAATCGATATACAATTAACGTATCGAACGAAGACTTAGTTTGCACTCTATAAATTGATTGATTTACTTTCATTATCAGCAATATATTTGATTGTCAAGCATTTATAATCTTTCAAATTTTATTGAATTTAAATCATTAGATGCTTTGTATATCGTTGAAATAGTATCATCTTGGAAAATTGATAGAAGCGAAAATTGAACGGCGTTATGGCATATCCCCGATTTACGGTCAATATAAACATGAATTATATTAGGTATATTTATTATTAAGAATATAAGTATGTATGATTTTAGATGATGATTTTTATAATAGTGTTGTTCAATGAATAGTCATCCAAATGACATAGTCACGCGTATAATTCTGACTATCACCGTAATTGCATTAATTGCATTCCAAATTAGCCCCTTCTATTATTTTTGTGCCGGCGTTTCTGAGCAGAAGTGCATCAATTTAGACCGCTGTTCAAAAACAGGTTTATCATCGAGCCACGGGCAAAATCATGTGATTTAACGATTGAATGATGTCTTGTCGATGATTTGTTTGCACTTCTTTTAGTGGCCCTATTTTAATTCATTTACACTGTCATTATTGCGGTAGTCATATGACTGCAGTTTGTAAGCAAGATGCTTGTTAATGTGTATTTTATTAAAGAATTTCAAATGACGTATATGCATGATTTTATTTGCTATTACTTATTTTTTTAATTAGTATTTATGTGCTATTTATTTATAAACAAGAGCGATAACTTTTTTTAAAATACGTTCAGCCAGTTATAAACCTAGTCTACACAATTGTACAATTAATTGATGTATTTTGAACTTAAATATTTTATTAGATTAAGATTTAATAAGAACATCAATGCGTCGTCATTCTCTACAATTTTTCGTGCATCCATGGGAACGCTCGCTTAAATTGATGACATATTTTCACAGGGTTTGATGAATCGATCGAATATTTTTGCGTGCATTAATTTTTGCCTAAATCATATAATAAATTTAAGTTATAAAATATTATGGTTTGGTTGAAATTATGCTTGCAAAAAGTATTAAAATATTTTGATTACACAACATCAAAGAGGATACTACTTTGGTTTCAGACTCGGATATTAAAATTAATGAGGACTACCAAACATAGCGTCATCCGAGTCTTTCAAATGATACACCGACTAACTACATACATGCCTTCTTGGTCCTTTTATTCATATACGACTTTAATAGGTCGTCATTGGATAATTCAATATCGACATAAATCATAAATACTACGAAACTGATATCATGACGACCTTGTAAACGAGACCTACAAATACCACAAAGTTACAAATCGAAACTACGCTTCGAATTCTAGATTTATGGATGTGTTAGCTAAATAAAACATATTTATTTGTTACCGTATCGATTTTGATGAGGACAAATGTTAGCCCTGCCCTTGAGCATCAACGCAGATATCAAGAAAGAGGACATGAATAGCTTGAACTGAAAATAAATAAAAGTACATTGGAATAATCTTTAATCTGCAATCCATTAAGCTAATAATCATTAGATTGGAGTGCTTGTATATTTGGAAAAACCCTAATGATCTATATTCCCAATATTATAATCGTCATGAATTAATGAACTGATGATAATATTCCTGCTGTAAAGTTAGATAGCAAACAATACAGTTGAAGGTTTTGAGAAATATCATTTAATATATTGATAAATGTTAAACTTTACCGCGCTAAAAACACTTACGCGCTACTATGATATGTATTTGTTACACCATATGAAATTCTGAACCGCGTATCTATTATATTTCATATCGATATTATCATAATTAGAGTCGAGTTGTAGTAAATACATATATGATGAACGAAAAGCTAGATATTTGTATATGCCCTGCCTTCGAACAAATAATAATTATTTAAGAAAATAATATGAACTCATTATTTTAATCATTGAAATATTTTACGAAAAAGCATTCCATTCTGAGACAGCTTACGCTAGTTTGTCGCTTATCTCCATTCAAGCCACGCATCAAGCAATTGTGGAATATCCTAATTTATATGTTTGCGTCATTTACGAAATAACATTCTTGAGTCACATGTTATGAGTGAAATTTTTAATTTGTCCAGAAGTAATTAACATCCTTCGTTAAGTGAACATTTATTTTGTCCACAACGACTATTTTTCTATTCGACGAAATGCTAACCACATTTTATAATCAGCAATAATCTATATTCAATAATGATGTATTTATTGTAATTGCAGATACTTTATTTTAAGAAAAATGTCATCAATCAAGGAGTATCCGTTTGACGATCCTCCTGTTACATCGCAACCTATTGGTAGAAAAGTTTCAATAGTAATAGATCCAATGGATAGCAGAAACGGATACGATAATTATGGCTACGAAAGGTAAGCAAATCTTATCGGAAATATCAGATCGAAGTTCGATATGCGATTTCGGTCGTCGATTTTAAAACTTCCAATTGAAAATTCGATACGTATCTGCATTATCGTCCTTTGAGTGGCAACCTTTCGACTACTTCCTAGTGAACAAATTTTCAAGTGGCCGATATGGTGACCACATTTTTATTGCAAAATCATTTCTGAATGGAAATCATCGACCTCTACTCTGCGAGGCCACATACTAACTCAATTAATTCATGGCATGCATCATCAAATGTACGAATGTACTACGACCACATGGCTGATTTATTTTATGCTATTTTCAGAAATAGAAAAACGTCTCAAAATTCTGAAACGGCCGATGTAGGGCCAGTCAGAAAGAAGAGCATCTTGCACAATTCGACAGATAATGTATCATTAGACAGTCATCATTCATCACATCATGGGCGTGGAGATGGTAAATATATACTTTTTAAATCCTTGATTGATTTGAGTTTCTGGAAAATGGTGCACTTTACAGAATTCGCCAGACTAGGTGTTACTAACATTAATCAATTAAATTTATCAATATGTTATTAATGTGAAATTATCAATATGAATTTAAATTCGAAAATGGCGAATTTAAATTTCATAACCTAAACCTTTTTTTGTGCGGTAGATGCGTTTCGCAGAAAATCGCACAAAAAAAAACTATGCCTTACATAGAAAAAGTGAAGATGCGTTCCATGGATTTTAAAAACCGCATAACTTTAAAATAGTTATATAAAATATATCCAAAATCGCATAAAATAAGTTAATATAAAAAAAAAACAGGAAAACAATAAGGCAATTAAAAAATAACATTTTTGGTAACATTTAAAGGACGTCTTGCATCATTGGTAAAATTTTAAGGATGTCGGACAAATAGCATCTCAAATGCCAAACATCCACATCCATTCTGTGTAGATTTTGTCTTTCCAACAATATAATTCATAATTAGTAAAGATGTTACTATAGTCCCTAACTCAAAAATAATAAATCGCAAAATGGCAACTGTTTAAAAATAAATCATTCAAGTCATATTTTGTCACAGTTTTAATTATTTTTAAATACTGTATTTGAAAAATAAATTTTAACATAAATCTGGTAAGAATAATTCGTACCCAGTTTAAAGCGTTAAAATATTTCATTATGGTAGGACCGGCCAAGCTGCCGCGTCACTAAAATAGCTATAACTCCGTAAGTAGTAGGAATTTTGGAAATTATTTTGGAGAATGTATTTTCAAAAGTCGAAATATTAGAAAAATGCAAAAATCAAAATCAATCTTTTCAAAAATCTAAACCAGAATAAAGGGCGTGGTCAGCAGATGCAATATGATTTACACAGTCCCAAATTCTATTTTTTTTCCAAATTTAGGTTAATGTTGTAGATATATTTCCTATTTTATCCAAAATATCTCGATACGTACTCTTTGTGAAATTAAAAAAAAAATGCTTTTAAAAAAATCGCATAACTTCGAAATCGCACAAAAAGAGATTTGAGTGTAATTGTATTTTACATCTAATACCGCTTCATTTGCGTATTCTTTCATATTGTATTTTATACAGGGTGTTTTTTAGGAGATTAAGGGGGTATTTTCCTACGTTTCTACCTCTCTTTGCTACGTGCTTCGTTTACTACTATGTCATAAGTGTAAGAGTTATCGAAATTGAAAAAACACCTCTTCTACCGTCATAATTTATTCGCCATTAAATCGTCATAATTTTTCAATATCTAGTCTTCATTTTTAACCTAAATAAACCATTGATTGGATTAAAGAAAATTAGTTCTGAACTTCCAAAATCACAAAAAATGTGTGAACGAATGAAAAAGGTCATCTTCTAAATTCTCTAAACCAAAAACTAACGACTATTTTGAACTTAGTTTAGTTTTAAAAAGTTCTCTAGTTTATACAGTTTCCGATGATATGCTACAACTCCAAATTTATGACGATTTAAAGGTGAAATTTTTGGTATTTTTTTAAAATTCCCAAAAAGAAAAATATTATTTCGACAACCCTGACATTTAGGATATAAGGTCTATGTGTGAAACGTCCCTAAAAAAATTGTTGGTCCATATGTCAAACACTCTGTATACCGCGTAAAAGTAAAATTGTTTATTTCTAAGGACGAGAATGTCCTTTGAATCTTTGAGTCTTTTTAAAAAAAGAATTAACGAAATTTAACCCACTTCTCAAAAAGGTTAACCATCCCTGGTATAGATAGATGTTCATTTATTCAAAAGGAAATATAATGAGAATGATCAATAAACACAACAATAATTTAATTGAAAAGATGTTCTACCAATATCACGGAGCAGCTATCGAAATTGAATCGAATAAATGGAAAATATATTTAGCTAGTAATTTGAAACGTATTGATCGCCAATAGTTAATGAGCCAAAATTAAAACAAACGTATGTAAATAAATACCTTTTAACCATTTGAGCGCCATAAGCGTCTATAGACGCGACCAGGAACCCATTCCAAATATTCAAAATATCATAGCTATCGGTAACACTTGATTTGGCGGATCTTTTACTTTACATTCACATTTCAGGGTTCAATATTTAGGCATGTATAATTTTTATGTCACGTTATTTTGAATATTATTCTTGCAGATAAATCCGACAAACATAGTAACACATACAACGAACATAGAACGAAAAAAATGTCAACGACGGATTCAATAAATTCTAAGAAACTCCCATTAGACGAAAGCACCGTTGAAAAGTACGTATTTAATTATTAATATTTTTAATATAATTATTTTAAGAGTTAATGCGTACTCTACCGCGCGATGGCGCTGTCGTCACTGAGCGGTATGCTCACAAACACAAGAAACAATTCAATTGTGATTCGATTACAACATTTTATTTTGACAAGTATCAACAGATGTTTTTATAAATTGTGATTATTTCTTCGTCGTGCCACATAATGACTCTTGTTTTCTTCGTCTAAACGGATGGCCTCCCTACAGCAACCAAGGCAGGATTTGCAAAAAATCGCAAGAATCTAAGTTGACATTCAATTAAATAATTTTTATTGTTGTTTACAGATCATGCTGGTTTTTATTTTGCCAAAAATGTCACCAGCCCGATACAACCCCATCGTGGGAGCCACCACATTGGCAGAAAGTGTGCCCTTATCCAATGTGCCCAACTTATAGGCAATTTGCGCAAGTTCTTTCGTTATTTTTAATAGGTAAGTCCCCTTCCGGCGGAACCTTCGACCATGTGGTCGTTTTAATCCCTTATTTATTCGAGGCAATAAGGCTTAACACGTAAAAGAAAATTTATCGACAATATTCTGGTGTCACATTTTTCACACCACATGACGTTTTTATTGCATTATTTGCGCCTGCTAACTCCGAACGCTCGCCGGCCCCGGGCAACAATAGGGGCCTAAATGAATATTAAACTAGCTACGTGCCTGTATTTTTGGTTCGGATGCGCTTAAAAATGACTATAATGTTCAGGTGCATTTTCGAAGAAAATGAAGAATTAATGCTTCATGAGTACATATTAAAAATAAGGGTAGTTTTCGTCCACAACGGAACCCGGTAATATAGCCGAACCACTTTTACAATACAAAAAAGAAATCTACAGCAAT
This sequence comes from Stenopsyche tienmushanensis, assembly GCA_008973525.1. NCBI lineage: Eukaryota > Metazoa > Arthropoda > Insecta > Trichoptera > Stenopsychidae > Stenopsyche > Stenopsyche tienmushanensis. The sequence goes on from WACJ01000351.1 coordinate 175,795, forward strand.
TGCTCAAACATATTTATAAATAGACTTATATATACATATTGATTTACATAACATTGAACAAAATATGCAAATTTTTGTATACATTTACCTCAATAGTAAATTTGAAACTAAGTGAATAACGGCGAACTGATTATTTGATATTTCTTCCATAACAGAAAACTTCAAATGTACATTTGAAACAACTTTTACATCCAATTAATAATACATTTTATTGCTTATTGTTACAAGACACACGGCAGAATATTATAATTGAATTTAGGGTTGCCGCATACTATAATATATACTTTGGATTTGTTCTTCATCATACAAAATTTAAACAAAAACTCTTAATTAATACAATATATATTTACAAATAACATGGTAAAACTACAATATTTTATAAAATGAATGCCAAAATCAATGAAAGTAATATTTCAACAGGTTTGTTAATATGGGGAGTATTATACGCCCTATTGCCGGAGTTAGCAAAACCCGGTGGTCAACTTTTCGGACTGGCAGCTCTAGCGTTGGCTGCTCATTTTGGTGGTTGGCTCTTATTCAAACTGACCACTCTACCGGCACTCATCGGTATGTTGTTGGTCGGCATCATTTTACAAAATATCGGTCTAATCAACATCGAAGGAGAATTTAAGCATGTCACCGCAGAGCTTAGGTATTTCAACAACATATTCAATATCGACTCTAATTAATACAAATATTATAATATTAATATAAATTTGCAGAAAAATAGCCTTAGTAATAATATTAACGAGAGCCGGCCTCGATTTGGATCCACCAGCGATGAAAAAGTTGTTTGCGACCGTTTTAAAATTAGGTCTCATCCCATGGACGGCCGAATGCGTTATAATCGCCCTCATGACTCATTTCCTGCTTGGACTACCATGGGTTTGGGGTATGTTTTATTGTATTCAAACAAATAAATTTAAATATAAATTCATTACTTTATATGTATTTTCATGTTTTAGCCTTCCTGTTGGGTTCAATAATTGCCGCTGTATCTCCGGCTGTTGTTGTTCCGTGTTTATTCAGATTGAGAAGTAAGGGTTACGGTGTTGCTAAGGGCATTCCAACGCTAGTATTGGCCGTGGCAGGCATCGACGATGCGGCTAGTGTAGCAATATTTGGCATCATCAGCAGTATTATGTTCACCGAATCTTCTTTAGTCAACACAATCTTACAGGTAAGACTGAAAAACAAGCTTATAATAAAAGACTTTTTGTAATCACATATATACAAACATTTGCTTTTAAAATTGTAGGGTCCACTTTCAATTTTTGGCGGAATTGGTTTCGGTGCCTTATGGGGTTATTTGGCAAAATTTGTGCCGGAGAAAAATGATCCATTTGTCGTACCGTTGAGAGTACTCATGCTGTTTTTGGGCGGACTGATTGCTGTTATGGGATCAGAAGTAATTGGATATGGTGGTGCTGGTAAGTCTTTAATACCGTTCATAATTATTTAAATGAATAGCTTGATAAAACAGTAAAAAGTAATCGTATATTATGTTCAATAAATATGCAATTCCTAAAAATATTTTTATAAATACTTAGGACCATTAGCTGTGATTGCTGCTGCTTTTGTTTCTTGCTTAAATTGGTCGAAGCAAGGTTGGGATGTAGAAGATAATCCTGTTGCTACAGCATTTGAAATATTTTGGATGATTTTTGAACCAATCCTTTTTGGTATCACCGGTGCTCAAGTAAAGGTAAACATTTATACGACGATTCATTTGCATTGAATAACTTATTTTAATGAACTACGTTTAACATATGTGTTATATTTTAGTTGAATGAACTTGATCCTCATATTGTTAGTATTGGTGTGGGATGTCTCTTTACTGGAGTAATCCTTAGAGTTTTTGTCACAGCCGGCATTGGTTTTGGAAGCAACCTTAATACAAAAGAGAAGTTCTTTGTTGGGCTTTCAGTGGATGGCTAAAGCTACAGTACAGGTAATTATTTTAATATTATTTCTTATGTGCTTAAAATATGCAAACACATTTCCTTTATGAAAACACTACTTTTTATTATTTTAAATTATCTTTATCTGTTAAATACTAATTAGAACACAATATTATATTATGCACATTTTCTAAAGCCATTAATTATCATAATTGTGGTTCATTGCAACATACTATCAGCCATTGTAATTATGCAAAACGTAACAATACCAACCAGGAAGCAATATTTTGCATTTGTCATAGCGACTAATTAAAAAATTCTTTCTTTTCAGGCTGCATTGGGACCCATAGCATTAGACTCGATAACTAAACTAAATGGCACTGAAGAAGAAATTGAATATGCTGAAATAGTTCTTATGATTTGTATTTTGTCAATAGTCGTTACTGCTCCATTAGGTGCTATTATGATATCAATAACGGGACCAAAACTACTAACAAAGACAAGACAGCCTCAAATACTAGAAGGTATGCGATGATGATGTTTGTTAACAAACATTTGTTCGATATATATGCTGATCAAAATATAAGCTGTATTTATATTTTTCAGGCTGGCGTCGATCGCATCGTCCGTCTATAAGAGACATTTCTATAATTAATGAAGAGGAGGAAAAAGAAAATTCAGATGATACCGAAACAGGGTGGAAATGTTTTAACAACGACGAATATAACGCATTCGTCGCATCAAGCCGCGTAAATAAAGGTTTCATTAGAATAATAGGTACAAAAATTAAGTGTATTCCAGTGAGAATTTCCATTTGAATTGATTGACGGGACCAATTAATTTAGCATTTTAACGTAATTAAGTATTCAATTTTATTTCCTAAAACAACAATTTTAAACTTGTGTAATGATTTTTTATGGATTGTGATAATATAGTGTTTGTGCTTTTGTATTTCAAATATGTTTTACTGCTCATAAAACAAAATATGCCATTTTATAAAGATGTGCATTAGGTTTATTCGATTTGACGCTCACTTTTAATAGATCAAAAAGTGTAGTTTCAATTTTGACGAGATTCAAAATTGAATTAAGTTTTAAAAGATTTTTAAGCTTATTTTAATTTGTGCTGTTGATTATGTACATGAACTTTTAAAAATTGTATTACATTTTATTCTTGGGACAATATTATCTAAGATATTAAAAAAACTTTATTATATATTTTTCATTTAAAACTATGGCTTACTTGTATTACAACCAAGAAAATACTTTACAATCATTCATTTTTGCAAGCTTAATATTAAATTCTAATATAAAAAAAATTGTTCTATAATATGGGATACAAATTGATCACCGAGTGATTTGTTATATTGAAATTGTTAATTGTAGATGATCCATGTTTTTTTTATGTAGTAATATTTTATCTTTAATGATCTTCTTAAGCAATATTTTTAATTTATAAGAAATGTTTTTGTTAATGGTTTATTAATCAAATATTTGTTGGCTAAAATATAAATGACTAAGTGATAATTTGAGAAATGTATCTTGAAGTTTTAAATGTTCTAATAATTCAATTTAATAGAACACCATTAATTTCTTTAGAATTTCTTGAAGTAAAGAAATTATTTTGTCCTATAATAAGCAAGTATAAACCATTTGTAACTCATATAATAGAATTATGTTTTACATTCCATATCAAATAATCTGTTATATAGGAAATAAGCTATTAAAATCTTAATTATTAAAATATCAATTTTTTAAGTGTTTAATTAAAAGTGCAATTATTAAATTTTACACATTAAAACTGAATTTAAAATAAATAAAATACTTATTCAATCGATCATTGATATAGCTTTATTATAAATGCTATTTATTAAATTATAATATCTTATACATTTATCTTAAGAATGAAATTAATTTTAAAAGCTATTGTGTTTTAAATTATGTACATAGTCAAAATAGATAAGACGGTTTAGTCTAAAAATATTGTTTGTAAATATGTAGAAATGTTGTGTTTTTAGAGAATAAATAAATATTTATGATTTAATCAGAACGTAATATTATTTTTATTCGTTTTTACCGCATGTCGTTTTTCATAACTGCGTATATGGACATAATAAATGCTTTTACGACCATTTTAATTGAAACGATGAAAGGAAAGGTCGAATGTCAAATACAAGTAGACGAAGCAATTGTTCATTTGTTCATAAGCCTCGTGGACTATTATTCTTAATATATTATTGATACTTAATTTTTAAAATCATAAAAGTGAGTTATAACCGTTTTGATCAGATGTATGAGTTTCATCATTTTATTTTTAAATATCTTGATTTAAATTAACATTTCTTTCATGCATATACAAAATGTTCCACAATTTTTATTTTATAAACGTTTAAATTACGTTCGACAAAAAATATTAAACTATGGAACAATTTGTAACTACATGAATATTTATGTCAAAATCCTTTTGATCTATTACATCAAATCAAAGACAGTACAAAGTCCATCTGATTAAAGGCAAATCAATAATCTTAAATTGAGTTTAATTGATTGTTTGTCATTCATGTATAACATTATTATTGATGGCATTGCTTAATATTGATAAGACGCTCCGCGCATAGCGTTTCTTGTGGGGCTAGAGGATCAATGGAAGACACTGATGGGGTAACCCGGAACAGACTATACAGCAGCGCAGGAAATGTGTTCGACTTATAATGAACCCCCAATCCAGTCAGTCGCTGTCTGATGTCTGTCGTCTTGATTATTTATCTCGGGTGTGAAGTGATGGATCCATGTTTCATTCATGGCTACGAATTGATGTAAAAACTCAGTTTTATTGGTGTGAAACATCATCAACCACTCGTTTGAAACATCCCCATGATGCTGTTTTTGTTCCACTGTGCTATCTTGTGCACAGCTTTCTTATTCTCAAATCTTCAGCCAATATGCGTTGTATAGGCACCTTTTAAAATACCTACCATGTCTGCTAGCTCACGCACTTTCAGTTGACGGATCATCCAATATCATTTTGTGTTTTTTTTTCACTATTTCTGGCGTGGTCGTCTCATTTGATCAACTACTTCAATGTTCGATTTGACAGCTTATACGGTCTTGTTTAAACTCTGGCACCCAATAATTTACTGTTGTAAATGAAGTAGCAGACTTCCTCAGAGTAGAATCTAATTCAGCTTTGATATTGGTTGGACTGAGACTTTTCAAGTAAAAGTATTGTATCACATAATGATTAATGATTAAATTCACTGAGAACGTTCACTATTGATGACTGCCAAATAAATATTAAACAACGAAGCAAATTCCGTAAATGTGGATCCGTTTCAATTAATACTATATCCGCTTGGGAAGTCCAGCTCTTCCAGAGTCTCAACAGTAAGAGCGCTATTATACTTACAAAAATCAAATATACATGATACACTTTTTTTTTTATAGGAAAACTTAATTCGAGAGGAATGGAAGAACAATTAGAAAAATTAAATAAGACTGATGAAAGAGATTTAAAGATTATCAACAAAAAAAGGTAAAACATTTTCTTTTTAACTTCATAATACACTAACTTAAATACTTTTTAGCTTGACTTAATTCTTGCAATATTGTAATATAATAATACAAGAGTATAATTTAATCAATTCCACTTTAATGATGGAAGATAGTATGTGAATTTGTGTGAAAAGTATTTAAGTTATTCCACTTTGTGCATTACCATTTATATTAATCCATAATTTCTTGTTTTATCAAAGTTTACACAATTAGACAGAGTTTTATGTTTAATAAAGTTAAAGATGTAAATATAACAGAATGAACCATGTGCTTGGGTGGTTGGAATTATGCAATATTTATAATATAAAATAATATCATTGTTTATATGTATTTTTCGTCTTATGCATTTTATTTATTTGTATTCTATGTTTTTATATTTTTTGTGCTTGTCGCTGGATCAGTATCATATTGGATGTTTTTATATGGCTATACTATTTTTACTTTGTCTTATTAAGATGTCTTTTTAGTTATAATATATTTATCAGATATTATAATAGAAAAATTCGCCACCAGTAAGCAGAACAAAATATTCTGTTTTATCAGTATATCAATAAAATACATACTTTTTTTATACCCATTTCATAATTTCATATGTTTATCATTGTTGTTGTCTAATTTCATTTTCTTAATGTGTCTACCATTTAGTAATTTGATAATTTTAACCTGTCGAATAACATAGGTCATGGTTATCTTTACTTTGTAAAAAACGCCAGCAATCTGATGCAGAAACTTCATGGGAACCATCATTTTGGAATACTTATTGTAGTTATTCAATATGTCCTACATATAAAAGATTTGCTAATATTCTTTCCATTGTACTGATAGGTATGTTTCTATTTTTTTATTAATTATCTTCATGTCTTTGAAATATTGAGATTATAACAAAACAAAACAAATTAAAACAATCCATATATCAAAATTTGAGAGTCCTTTCGTGTGCTAATATTAAAATTTTTGCTTATAATTTTCAGCATTATTGTTATGGGGCATCACATATACAATTATTCCAAATTTAGTAAAACCTGGTGGAAAGTTGTTTGATTTATTCATTTTAACTGGATGTGCATATTTAGGAGGAAAAGCTCTATTTAATCTTACATCTCTTCCTGGTCTAATTGGCATGTTACTTATTGGAATTTTGTTCCAAAATGTTGGATTTATAAATCTTCAAGGGGAGTTTTCACTTGTTACCTCAGAACTAAGGCAATAAATCATTAATAATCAATTTTAAATTAATTTTATTTCATAAATAATACATTTTTGATAAGCGTTTATATTTTAATTACAGAAAAATCGCACTTGTGATAATATTAACTAGAGCCGGACTTAGTTTGGATCAACCTACAATGAAAAAACTCTATATTGGAGTCTTGAAATTGGGATTTATACCATGGATTGTTGAGTGCGTCACTATCGGTGTATTGGGACATTATCTTCTCGGTTTGCCTTGGAATTGGGGTAAATTTATCTAAACATCGTTATTTAACTTAACTGTATTTAACTATGCAGTATTAAAATAAAATACATTGGTTTTTCAGCATTTTTATTGAGCTGTATAATAGCATCAGTGTCGCCGGCAGTAGTTGTTCCTTGTTTCCTCCGTTTACAAATTAAAGGATACGGAGTCGATAAAGGAATACCAACATTAATATTAGCATCCGCTGCTATTGACGATACTACTAGTATAGCTGTATATGGCATTATAAGTAGTATAATGTTCACCGAATCTTCACTTATTAATAATATTCTTCAAGTGAGATATTAAATTATTAAATACAAATATTACACTCGTAATAAAATTTATGTTTCTGATTCTATACAATAAAAATGATAACTATTTATTTTTAGGGACCTATATCAATTGTAGGCGGAATTGCATTCGGAGTTCTTTGGGGATATTTAGTTAATTATATACCAGAAAAGACTGATTCTTTCGTTGCACCTTTACGTGTTTTGCTGCTTTTTTTGGGTGGCTACATTTCAGTCGTAGGATCTACTTTTATGGGGTATGCTGGTGCTGGTGGGAATGCATAAATAAAATTAGCATATATTTTAAATGCTTTATATGCTTATTATAGTTAATCGGAAGAATATTAAATAAACATAATAAAGTTGAGCATTTCATTTTAGGACCATTGGCCGTTATAACTGCTGCATTTGTTTCTGGATACAATTGGTCTAAACAGGGATGGGATGTGAAAATTAATCCCGCCACATCTGCTTTTAGATCTTCTTGGATAGTTTTTGAACCGATATTATTTGGATTAACGGGAACATTAATAAAAGTATAATTAAATAAAACACAAATAACGCATTGTTGATAATTAAATGAATATTAACATAATAATATATTTTTTTAGCTTAATGAATTAGATCCTCACATAGTTGGTGTTGGTGCTGGATGCTTAATAACTGGAGTTGTTATCCGAATATTAATAACGGCTGTGGTTTGTTTTGGAAGTAATTTTAATGCCAAAGAAAAACTGTTCATTGGACTTTCATGGATGGCAAAAGCTACTGTTCAAGTAAATAGAAATTTGGCTTAAATCTGTTTTATATTTAGATTAAAATTTGATAAGTCGATTATTAATTAGGCTGCGCTTGGACCACTCGCATTAGAGTCAGTGAAAAATATTTCCGGTACTAAAGAAGAGATGGAATATGCAAAAACACTTCTCATGATTTGCATCTTATCAATTATTTTGACTGCTCCTTTGGGTGCCATTCTTATATCAATTACAGGACCAAGATTACTTTCAAAATCTCAACTTGTAGAAACACCAAGTATGATAATAAGTAATACTTTATTATAAAGAGTGTTTTTAATTGCCTTAATTTCTAATTTGATTTATTTTTCAGATAATCAAACTACCGAAGAAGCTATCAAAGAAAATTCTAATAATATTGAGATTGGTGCAAATAAATTTGTAGAAATTTCTTTGGATGATGTTCCTATTTCAGTACTTTAATTTTAATATTATGTTGTATTGATATTTTATAGTTCCTCAAAATGTATCCAAATAGATAACATATTGAAATTTCATGACAAATAATCCTATATTTTAAAAAATATACATCATATAAAATGTATATAATTTTGCTAACTATTTACACAGTATATGTGCTTAGATATACAAAAGTGCTTAAATATAATAGGCAAATTTCTTGTATACAGATTTACTTATTGATAAAGTCAGTACTTATTTTTGATACAATTTAGTTTATTTAAACTTTTGTATTATAAATCATTACAAAACTACATATTTTCATTGAGAAACATATCATATTGATATATGTATAAATTTTTTGTATACATTTTGTCTTTTATAATATTTTTTATGTGAACTGCAGCATTGTTTAGCCATCAGTTTCTAAAGAGTTTGGAGAGTACTTAATTTATTAATAATTTTGAATGGTGCTCTTTATTATAAAATTTCACATATATTTGCATTACGGCATTCCAAGATTTACCAAAATTTTTATATCTCAAACATGACCAATTAGTCATTAGTGAGCCTAAAGCTACAGGGTGAAATTTTTGAGATTTTTTATGCAAAATTGGTAGCAAATAAATACTTAATAATTAGTTTATTTAAATATAATACTTTAAATGTTTGAGATTTCATTATATAGTTTTTGTGACAAAATAAAACATGACAATTTATATTTTAGCTAGAAATAATGCGTCTTGAGATCTCATGAAATTATTTCAAAAGAATTTATCTCCACAAGAGCATCAATATCAAATGTACCCAGACAAAAGGGCATTTTTATACATCAAATGAATTTTTTTATAATAAATTTATTTACAAGATTATTCCATAAAATAATCACCATCGATATTTAAAACCATCCTCTACCTATTGGGTAATTTTTTATTCTTTTTTAAGAAAAAATAGGTGGTTTCGATTTAAAGCAGCCCAAGAGGCCATTTTTGATACCATCTTTAAATATATATTTTTTTCCATCTAAAAACCTCTGTAAGGAACGAAATAAGTGGTAATCAGATGGTGTCAAATCTGGTGATTATGGGGGATGCTGAACCGTTCTCCGCCCAAATTCATGCGTGGTATTTGTACCGCCTTATTCTCTTCACTTAATAAAGTACCCATACACCTTGTTTTCACACTTTGTGGATGTTTTGTAAACTTATTTGAACACTGAACCATGAATATTTGTTCTTCATTTCTTGAATGAAAGACTTCAGTTTGCTTTCAATTTGGGAAACTTTCGAAAGACGTGCAATCTGAGCAATAGATGAAAAACAAGTGACCGTCAAAGTTGCTCATTAAAAAAACGCCCTTTTTTCTGGATACCCGTAATATATTTTTCTGTTATGTTTGAAGTTCTTGTGTTTGCTTTTTATTATTTTTAGAATAATTTGATGTGATAATTTTTGTTAACAAATGATTTTCCTATGCAAATTTGCTAGTTTTAACAATTATACACACTGTTATTGAATTAGCGTATTAACGTTGTGTAAACATTTACATCATCAAAATATTCTAGATATTTTTGATTATTTTGCAATAATTTGATAGAACTAAAGCCTTTATAAAAGAGATTCCAAGGCGATAAAAAAAACTTAAATTAAGGAAAAAAGCTGAGATTAATTGAAATAAATAATAATTTTCATTACCTCTTAAACCAGTGAATTAATTAACGTATTGTGTTATTTGTTTATATATTAAATGTTATTTAATTAAAAATACTGTTGATTATTTTTTGTTACTTAAATGATTCAATGTGATACTCACAGAGCCTCCACTTTAATGTTAAAACAATTTTACATTGTAGATAATTGTTACCCAATTCTATTGTGCCTTTAAGAAATACATTTTTTTAAACAACATACTATGTATTACTTTCCTTGAAGAATCTAATATGCTTGCTATTTCACTTTTTGAGTTTATTCACTTCACGTTATGAATATATACTTAAGAATATAAAAGGTTACAGCTATCATGTGTTTTATGAATCTATATTTTCGATTGGGCTTTGTTTTAATCTAGACAAATTTAAATATTTGGAATTGTAATCCAATGACCTGAGTGTCGGTGATTTTTAATTCTTATATCAATAAAATTAAATGGATAAGAATATGCATATTTATATACACTTACGATATTTTAGTGTTGATACATAGTAGAAGCCCATTACTACTATTAACATTGAAATTGTTTGTTCTTTTATGATTTTTATTTATCAGTTATCATTTTAATTGCTATAAAAAACTTGAAACGGGAACAATATTGATATTTGATATTTAAGCGTTGAATAATAAACTTCAAGAAATAGTCATTTTTTTAACATGAACTTAAGGTAAATTTTATTAAGTCATTGAAATAATTTTTTTTAAATAAATATTTAATCAAATCTAAATTTTTTTGCAGGTTTTTTTTTCAAAATTATTTGACGCTTCGTCATCAGAAGAATGAATTGTATTTAGATCTGAAGAAATCGTGAATTCAAAAATTATCATGACACGTTATGATGATGAGATTTTGGTTATATTTGGAATTTTTTTTTTGTGTGTTCAATGAATTTAAAAATAGCATTGCATAATATTAATGCATGCTAAACAATGTAAATTGAAAATTTTCCACAATTTTGTTGCGAAAATCTTATAAATACCATGTAACCCCAACATAACTTTTGATGAATGTGACTAGAATCCTATGTATAAAAATAATCTGATGTCAATGCTGTCCACCAAAACAAACTATAATTAGAACTGAGCTCAAATTTTTCAGTATGTAGATTTTCTATTCATATAAGAGATGTGATTTTGGATTCTTCCATCATGCTCATAATTTACAAATGGAGTGTAATATAATTTTTAACATGTAGTGTAACAGATTGCATTTGTGCAATATTAGAAGTTGGATATAAATAGACTATCGTGCCAATTTATTGATATTGTCGTTCAATTTCGATACGCTTAATGATGTCAATGATGATGTTTCGTACGCGATGTATTGAATAGTTTTATTTTGAGCTTTAAAAATTCAGCTATTTGATGGTTGAGAAGCCATTTGTTGACAATGCATAGGTATAAAATTCTTCTATTATACCCGGTTTGGCTTTTCGTTCATTAGGAACGATACATTTTTATCTATTCCGAAGAGCATAGTGCTACTTCAATATATAATATTTTTACAATTAGTCTTGAATCGAGCAAACGAGTGCTATTTGAAGCTGTAATACAACATTTTTCTATTGTTAGTCGCTGAAAATCTCCCATGGCTTCTATAATTTACAGTCAAAATAATGTCAATGCTATTATAGTCGAAGGAGATTGTGTTTGTGAGTTAGCAAAGAAGGAGTCGACCGATTCTAACAACGTATTTTTAAATGAAAATAAGAAAAGGTGAATATTCTTACGTCTAATTTTTAAAAAATTAATCATAAAGATCCGTTTATATTAATGTGATTTAAATACTTAAATAAAAAATATAGCATTAAGCTAGTAATTCTATATTTGATAGAATGACGTGCCATAAATAATATTTATTAACAATGGTCGATTTATAATAAATAATTAAAAGTAAATTATGCAAATTTTAAAAATATTAATAGTAGACCACATTCATATATACTATTTTTGGAAAATATGCCTTGGTTCATCAAATAAACTATTCAATCTGAGATAAGCTTATATAGAACTTATGTGCGATAACTTACAGCCAAATTTTATTTGTTTTTGTATTATAGAATACAAAAATCTTCTCGTGAAGTTTAATTTTAAGGAATTAATAGTGCTTGGACTATCTTTAAAAGCCAAATGTAATAAAATGCCATCACGAGTTCATAGAATTACTTCTCTCATGATATTACTGTGATTATACTTTAAATGGTTGCTTTATATTTTGCTGAGATTTATAAAGCAAATTGTCTGACTGATACAGCATAACTTTATTTAAAAATACATATTGATATTTGATTTTAAATATGGTTGTGAACATTGATGCCCGACCGAAAAGGTGAGTTTTCTTTTATGCTTATTTTATAGAGATGATTATATTTCAATTTGAGTATTTTTAATTATTTTTTTTAATAAAATTTCATATAATTGAGTAATTAACTCTTAAAAGAAGATTTTTTTTGCTTTTTGATTTTGATGATTATTATGATAATATTACAACGAATAAAAAATATTGATCAAAATCAAGGTAATAGAAAGTTTGGCAAAAACTTATAAAGGTCATTGCTATACGAATGTTAATATGAATGCTAAAGAACGCCACACTTGCTCATCAGTCAGATCGTTTCTGCCAAAGCATGCGGTTCCATCCAACAGAAGAAGACGCGACAAGCAGTTTTTTGGAATCCTCAAGAGTGGTTGTGCCGTCAACATTCCATCAAAATGATATAAGGAAGAATAACATCGAAAATAGGAAAATATCATAATGTAATCGAACTGTGAGCGATACATTTTTATGGTTATTCAGGTGCTTAAAATAAGAGTAAAAAAAATTGCAGGAGCCTAAGCCAAACAATCCCATAAAGTACTGATCCAGCGATGCGTGATTTTAAATGCTTATTCGTGTAATTTATTAATCATTTTTTTATAGATCTCAAATAGATATATTTTGTAATAAAAATAGATCTAATCAGGAGACGTCTAGGAAGATAATTTGGCTGCAATCGGTGTGTCCCACTTACCAACAGTTGGCGCAATATTCTTCATTTGCTCTCATCCGTAAGTAAATTTCGACTATTTATCAATATTTGCAGTGTGCTCCTATTATTATATTTGCCTATTGAGACAATCGTGATTCTATACGCGCATAATTAACTATTCCATGGTCTTTTCAATTAACCTGCCGTGATCCGCGGTCACATTGTGATGGAAAATTACACATCAATAAGATGGCAATCTGTGGTTTTGATCGAGACGAACGTTTCTAAAGCCATGGGAAAACCGTTTCGAAATTTAAATTCTTAAATATCCATTTGGTGATGAGAATCACAATCATTTCAAATAATTAACACATTCTCATCGGGCTACGCCGATGCGCGCCCGTGCGTCTTTAGCCATGTGATTTATTGGCTTTTAAAAAAAGGGTCTAACGCGATAATTGCAAATATATCCCGCGTCAAGCGAAAGATAATGCTATGCGTTATCCGACGGGAATGTGTTAATATGAACCTCCTTGTTATTAAAGTATGTATAAGAATATATTCCCGACTTACAAATAACTTATCAGAGAATCAGTCTTCTTTGATCAAAAGAACAATATCGAGTTATGCGTAGGATAATTGATATATAATTGAAAATTATGATATATACATAGTTAATACAAGGTTTCATATTATAGAATTAACATCATAAACATAATGGTCATAGCAGGTATAAAAAATAAAAACCTGTTACCGTTATCAAATGTATTCCATGACAATTTTTGAAGCGTTTTAACTATCTCCCTGTAAAACAACTTTACTTTCATGGCCAATATGTGCCCAAATATAGGTGTATGCCTGTTTCTTTCCTGAAAAAAAAAAAAAACAAACACATACAAAGCTTTCTCCACCTTTGGATATTTAACTTTCTTAAAGGTTTACCTCTTGCCTGGCCCACAATTAATCGTGGTTCTTTTTTGTATCATAAATTGTGGATCGTCATACACTGTACTCACTTGCCAACTTACAAAAAGATGCATTACGATTTAAACGGTCCAATATGTACTGATAATGGGATGTCGGATCACAGGGGGCGCCGGACTAGAGCGGGGCCGGATTACCACAGGTCTGCTGTAGTAAGATGCTTCAAATATACATGAATTTTTTTAAGAGATGTTTAAAGTTTTGTTACAATATAAATCTATCGTTGATTGCTCAATTGCGTTCATAATTCTATAATAGATGGCTTAACGTTATTTTATTAGGGTGATGCATAAGTTCTTAGTTCCTTATTTTCACTGTCGTATTTCGGTAACAATAATTATTTTATCACTATTATCTGCTTCTACACTTAGTAAAATGCTTGAAAATTGGCTTATGTGTTAAGTATTTTAGAGTAACTTGCTACGAATAATTGATATAAGGAAAAACACAGTCACAATAAAGCTACATTGCAATCAATTAATTAAAATTTAACGAAAAACCTCAATGCATCAGATTGTGTTCTTAAGATAGTGGAACAATACTTGTATTCTTGATAACACGATGATTTTGATACTTTAATGAGAAGTTTTGCCTTTTTGCCCCAGGACTTTTATAAATTATAATTTTGTTTAGAACCTATTAACACTTTATCTTCCTTTGATACAAACTTGAAAAACAACATAGATTCAATTGATTAAGCATTATTCTGATTGTTATGAATTAAATACAAATACGTTCATTTTATAATAATTTGTAACAAGTTTGGTTTAAGGTCTCGTTGGCATGGCCAATAATGTTTAAATAGGTTTTATAGCATATATATTTTATTCAGGATGTATTTATAATCTTAAATATTAATTGATAACTGATATCTCTAAATGTTCCTACGGAAATACAAATGATAAATAATCAAACGGCCATGAGCTTCCATACAAATTGTTTTTGGATAAATATACTTTAAAAAATAGCTTCTCTCAAGAAGCATTTCAAATATAAACGATATACAGAGTTGGGAGATTTCGCTTAAATTATTACAGTTAGCTCAGACTAGCGTTCTCAGAATAATTTATAGAAAGTAATTTTGACCTGTATCTTTCGTCAACACAAAGTTAGAAAGTAAAATATCTGCAAGCAAGACACGATTGTTGCGAATCTTTCGGTACGTTTTTCTGTTGACTTGAATTCTTAGTACATCGCTGTATAGCCACTTTTAAGATTCGAGGATGTTCAAATATTCATTTTTCAATTTGTCGATGGAACGTTTTTGTGCCATCTGCATTAACACTTCAATATCAAAGACAGGCCTAATCCTGTTATATAATTATAGCATTCGCTCAAATATCACAATTTGCGTCATTCATCATCAGTTCATTATGACTTTTTAATTTATATTTTTGCTAATTTCAGTACTATTTCTATGGGGGATCTTATATATATTTTTACCACAACTTGCATCGCCGAGCGGTCAACTATGCAATCTCGTAGGTATAATTCTAGCAGCCCACATTGGAGGCACCATTTTTTTCAAAATAACCGGATTCCCAGCTCTTATTGGGATGATCCTAGTGGGAATGATACTTCAAAATACGGGATTAACCAATATTGGCGGAGAGTTTACCAATGTGACGACTGAACTCAGGTTTGAATACATCTATAGTCTATGCTTCAAATAATTTAGATCTAAAAAAATGTATATATATGTAATAATATTTGATTTCAGAAAAATTGTGATAGTAGTAATGCTCTCGAGAGCTGGTTTTGGCTTGGATTTTACTACCCTAAAAACGCTACCCTTTTTAGTATTAAGATTAGGAATTATCCCTTGGACGGCCGAATGTATTACAATAATGACTTGTATCCATTTCTTTTTTGATTTACCATGGAATTGGGGTATGTTATTTTTCGCATACAAATTATATTTATCATCAATCAATTTATTTATCAATTTATCATTACAGCCCTTTTGACGGCATCAATCATGTCTTCAGTGACGCCAGCTGTTACAATGCCAAATTTTAATAGCGTTTTAAATAAAGGCTTCATTTTGAAAAATGGTCTTCCTGCCTTAGCATTGACAGCTGCTTGTCTCGATACCATCACTAGCATTGCTGTAAATGGAATCATAAGTAGCGTAATGTTTGCAGATTTATCTGCCCTTGATATTGTGAAACAGGTATGTTTTTGCATAAATTTTAAATGAAATATTTAAATGAATTAAAATTTAAATAAATAATTTATTTTTTAGAATTTCTTATCAATAATTGGCGGTATTGTAATTGGAATCGTTTGGGGGTTCTTTTTGAAGATTGTACCGGAGAAAAAAGACTCATCCGTTGCCCTAATTAGAGTTTTATTATTATTCTTGGGTTGCTATATTGCAATGATAGGAGCCAATTACATAGGTTATGGAAGCGGAGGTAAAACCAAGCAATTTGTATTTCAAATTTAAATTGCGAGTGTATGCATGGATATTAATATGAATATGATAGCGTGGACTTTTATGAGTGTATGTACAAACGAATATATCGATCTAACCGCAATATTCAGTCAACCATTCTATAGCCTCCACTTCTATAGAGTTTCTTCCTATAGCGTTTCTTCTATAGCATATTCTGTGACGCTAAACATTTTCAGTGAATCTGTGGATGTTTAATGAACACAAGTAAAGATTGAAAAGGAAACGTATAAAATGTAGAGAAAATATAATAAAACTAACCAAAACAAACAAAACACGTATAAAGTCAATTAAAATAGAAAAAACAAAATTTTGTATGGTTGTCTAACTTTCTATAACGTTTTTTTATCTATAGCGTGGACCCTATCTCGACGCTATAGAAGAGTTGACTATATTATTGATTAAAATTAAATTATGATATTTTTAGGTCCATTGACAATCATTCCAGCTGCATTTGTGGCAAGTTTTAATTGGTCAAAACAGGGTTGGAAAGCTAAAGATAATCCTGTCTTTAATATGTACGGATTAGCTTGGATGCTATGCGAGCCTACTTTATTTGGATTGACCGGCACTTTTATAAAGGTAACATTATCAAGATCGTTTTTAAATATGTATTTATAAACAACTTCATGCATTAATTTATTTTTTCAGTTCGATGAACTTGATTTTGGTAAAGTGGGCATCGCCGTTGGTTGTCTTATTCTGTGTGTTGTCATAAGAATTTTGATGACGATCTTGGTATCGTTTAGGTGTAATTTTTGTATGAAAGAAAAAATGATGTTAAGTATTTTGCGAATGGCCAAAGCCACTGTACAGGTAATTTGATATGTCATACTTTGTTCATTTTAATTTTGGGAATTTTTGAAAATAAAAACCACATTTTTTAGGCTGCTCTTGGTCCAGTTGCGATTGAATATATGCGCAAAATAAATGGAAATGAAGAAGAAATTGAATATGCAGAAATTCTACTCATGATCTGTATTGTGTCCATAATAGTAACTGCTCCCCTGGGGGCATTATTAATTTTAATAACGGGACCAAAACTTCTAACAAAATCGGCTAAAGAAGATGATGGTAAGAATGTAATATGAAAATCAATCAATTTGGTTTTTACTTGTGAATAAAAAAATATTAAATTTTTCAGTTTTTAATATAACATCAAACGAAGCACACGAAGAAAACGGTGATATAGAAAAAGAAGTTTTTTGCGAACAGCTTCAGAAATAATCCTACAAAATCATATTAATTTTAACCTAGATATTTAATAATTTTTTTAGGCTATGGGTATATATTTTTATAAGATTAGATAAATTTAAACGTATATTGAAAACAATCATAATAAATTCAAATCTGTACTTATCATATGTAATCAAAAGAGACTTATATCCAAAAATATGTTAAAAATTAAAAAAATAACAAATTGCATAATATGTCATTTTGATAAGGCCAAGATAAAGAGTTTATATTTCATTTAATCAACTATCATAAAACATGGTAATGTTCTTAATTTTTTTTATAAAATTGTAATTTTGAGATTTTTCAAAACTAAAATCTTAAGAATTGTAAGACTCATTTGTGCATCAATACCCTTTTATATGAACATTTTTGTACCAACGACATTGTTTTATTCAATTTTTTGAAATCATTTTATGCCTTGAAATACACTAAATTGGCACTATTATATATATCATTTCCATAATATTTATTCATTCCAAATAGCTGTTAAAACAATAGCTACATTTATTAACTGGAAGATTATGAGACATTTTTTATATCAAGATCTATTCAAGGATACGTGTATGTAATAAAAAAATACATGAAGATGAAAAATAATAAAATATATAAAGAAGGATGTAGACTGTACGGTTTTTAACCTCAGAAATACTTGTTTAAAATATACATATATTCTGTGTTTGTGTAATATATAATAAAAAAGTTGCGTTACTAGTGTGGTGGTTACTTTATGCTATGCATAGACTCACACACACACACACACAGTAGAGACATTACGGCGGTACTAATGATTCTCCCAATGTTCAAATCAATTTACCCTAACCGTAAAAAAGTTTGAAAATAGTTTTAAAGACTTACAAAAGGTACCAAAAATATTCTGTATTTCCAAAAAAAAAAAAAGCTGACAGACACGTTCGATACATGATTGATCCATGCGGATGACGGTAGATGTTATTATGATTATCGCTTACAGGGTTTTTCAATTCATAATTGTATTTTAATATATTATAAATTATTTATTATTTGAAATCATACGTCTTACAATTATTTCAATGTGATTATTTTGAATATACAAGAAAAATCAATTCAAATTTTGAATGAGTATCTAGGACAATTTCAATTTTTCCTTAAAGATGATTTGAGTTAATGATCTAAATAAAAATATGCAAAGCTGCGCTTTTGTTTACAAGTAGTTTACGTTAGTTATTGTTGAATAAACCTCATCTATTTTTGATACAAGGTGACTAGGGTTTCGGTAGATGTGGCTAAAGTTGTAGTACGGGAACTTGATTGAAGTATTGTGACTTTCAAAGCATTGCAATATTAAGTAAAAATAATATTAATTATAAGCAGCCACAGCATAATTTCAGTATTGTAGGTATAATACTTTTATATAATATTTGTTAATAGATTTCAAATATTGTTACAAATGTCGGCAATAATATTTTTGCGGTAGACTGTTGTTTTTTTTTACAATATTAAAACAATAAAATGAGAAAGAATCAGCTTTGTAGAAATAATTACACTAATAATGTCTAATATATCATTAACTACTAACCACTAATATATGCATACCTAAGTACACTTAAACCTTTTATTGTGCGGTAGATGCGTTCCGCAGAAAATCGCACAAAAAAAGCAATGACATTCATAGAAAAAATGAAGATGCGTTCCATGGATTTTAAAAACCGCATAACTTTGAAACAGCTATATAAAATATATACAAAATCGCACAAAAAAGTTAATAAAAAATCATGAAAACAATAAAGAAATAAAAAATAACATTTTTGGAAACATTTCAAGGACATTTTGCATCATCGGTAAAATTTTGAGGATGTCAGACTTCTGGCATCTCAAATGCCAGACATCCACTAAAGAAATACTAATTATTTTAATTACAAAATATCATCGCCGTATGATAATTTTCGTTTAATATGATTCAAAATCGCCCTCTCCTCCTCTTCCAAATTATTTTTTTCCAAATTTCGGTTAGTGTTGTAGATTTATTTCCTATTTTATCCAAAATATCTCGATACGTACTCTTTATGATATTTAAAATAAATGCTTTAAAAAAACGCATAACTTCGAAATCGTACAAAAAAAAACGCACAAAAAGAGGTTTGAGTGTAATAACCAAGTTGAAAAATGAATAGATGATGAATTGTACAATTTTGATAAAGCTTTGTGTGCTATTAACATACTCATAGATACAAAGAGGCTTTATTATTGAAAGTCAATATTGTACTAAGTTTTATTTTTAAAAAACGTCGAATTTGTATTATCAGTTTATTAAAAAAAAATAATTAAAGTAGTTAATATATTATGTGAAACCAACGTATCTTACAGTGTTCAATAGTAAATCCACGATTAGCATTCCTTTGGATGGAAATTTGTTTGAATTTCATACAAATATTGATTTGCATCATAATGTACATTGCACTTTTAATCTAAATAGCATTATCATTACAATAGTTGCCTATGTAAACTATTAAAGTTAGATTTGCTCGCGTGTTTTACAGTCAATATGAGTTTAAAGTACCTGCTAAAGGTGTTTGTTTCGATCATTAAAAACCAATTATTTGATGTTGCTTGAGTCAGTATCAATCATCATTATTTGTATAAGATGAGTATTGCGTTCTTTCAATTTGTGATTCGACACGTGAACGTTTTGTGTGTCAAATTTTAATAATTGTTGATGTCATGTCTTGTATCGTTTGGCAGATTTCAACGTTATTTTGCATTGTTATATCGTGATATTCCAAGATGTGCTTGTGTTTGAATATTAAATTACCATATTGTTTTGTAAAAAGTAATTTAATTAGAGCCAATTTTATAGTCTCCATTACTAAACCTATGACTATTTAATTGGAAGTAGGACAAATCAAATGCTCAATACTGATCAAATTCAGCATCATTTGGTATAGTGATTCTGCAGCTGATGGTTCTGAAAATGGGAAAAATGAATACAGTTTGAAAATTGTGGTCTCGCAGGGTTAAGGCGATTTTATGGTAGGGAGATTATATAAACGCTTGTTCGGGCAAATATTGTTTAATTTGCTTCATAATTAAGGACACTTTTTTATCAGTTCTTAAGTACATATTTGAAAGTTTTATGATTGTATGCTGAAGTGCTTGAACGGTCGAGTGTAGTGTAGTATTATTTAATCAGATTAAAGGTCAGATGTAATTCTGAGTTTTCTTACGAAGTGCATAAACCATGTCTTCTGATCAACATTGCCAGCATTCCAATGATTCTGCTACGACAGAAGATCCTAGGAATACATCACGAACAGAAGCCAACGACTTGACAACTAAGGATAAAAGGTAATTTTTTGTTATTAAAAACACTGAAAAACACTTTGATTATAATTTTAAATGTTAATCGCTTTTTATTGTTTGCCTCGATCTATAAGGTTTGCCAGACCAAGAAATTATAACATTTTGAAACCGTATTATAATGAAAACTACACAATCCATACAGAAATTATTTCGTCTGAATTCTTAAGATTAACATCTTGATTATATTGATTTGCACGTTGTTGTTAAATAAGTCAGATGCTACAAATCTGTAGCTCACAAATTAATAGCACATTGTACGATATTTTTCTTCCATGTAAATACAATTAAATATGTGTATTTCACATTTAAATAAAATCAATGATATTCTTTATAGTTTCTTAAATCGAAATTTGTTAACAAAATTTATGTTAAGATAATAAGCATATGTTAATTAAAATTTAAACAGTCGGTGTGCCTAAATGACTTTGAATGGTACATATTTAGCATTTGAAAAAGCTATTGATAATGCTTCAATGTTTTAAGAAAAATAATATTTAAATAGTGACAAATTTATTTGGATGATTAGTATTATGATTAAAATTCGCTCCATGGAATCTACATGTGTTTTTCTTAAAGATTTATAATCTTTACTCACTCATCAATTATAGGCTGTATCATCTCTTTAAAAGGTTCACGCTAAGCTAAATTATAAGGCCCTGTTCATAGACTTAGTATATTATTAATAATTGTGAATGTATCTGACCCTAAAGACCTAAACAAATGTTATTCAGAGAATAAAGTGAATGAGGTAGAGATTAATTATCATCAAGTTTCATTATTTTCTTTTGGTGCTAATTTTATAGTGTATTATCTCGCCGAATTAGTATATACTAGCGAATACCCAGCATGCATTGCAATGCCATAAGCGCTTAATACTTATTTGAAAAGAAACGCAGAACGTGGTTTATTGCTTCAGGTCACGTGTAGCGTGAGCTTTTCTAGTTAAGACACACTCTCAAGAATATTTTCTCTTCACCATCCTATCTTCACTTCACTCCACTTTCAATGTTCACTGTCAGCTTCGCTTCTGGCCTAATGTATATTGATCTTCTTTGGAGGTATCCTCAGAACAATCTTCATTGATGTTGATAATTTTGTGGATCTCCTGGATTTACTCATGATTGCTATAAAAGTTGCTAATTTACATTATCGAGGCGCGATTGAGATTACAAATTAGAAGCATCTTGGTAAAGACTTTTATTTCACTCTTATATTTTTTATTGAAGGAATGATTTTATGAACGAAGCAAACATATAAGGATTGTTTGTGAAATCAGCTGACCCGTAGAGATAAAAATAATTGTGCGTACAAATTATTTGGATTAAATGATTAATTTAAGATGCAAAATGGCTAAAATGAATACTATGGTTTTTTGGGTATTTCATTTTTCGACATTTGAAATCCGTCAAATTGACGGCTCCCGTAAACCTAGTGTTGAGTATAGTTTAAACTTAGGAATAGGTATTTATTCTGAAGAGCGCTATTATATTTTTTTATAGTATTGTTATAAAGTACTTACAATTCATCATAAATCAGAATTCCTACAAAAACGAGTTGGTTTCATACTTGGAAAAGATAGATGCACATCGTTAATGTACTGTGATTAGCGACAATTCACAGAGAATTCTGGTTTCTGGATTATTAAAGTTACCTATCGAAGGAATAGCTATAGGAAGATGGTTCATTGGACTTATTACCATCTAAAATCTACTCTTTATCTAACAAATTATATATATTGTTAGCGTATGTGATTGAGATATTATTAATATTAGAACACGTGATCATTCATGTTTATTGTGCATTAATTTCGAATATTTTCCAGTTTATTGCAGCGTGTGATTGTATAATTTCACTGGTGTTCGCATTTATAAATCATATGCCTGATAACGACAATTTTAATCATCGATCGGATATTTTCAATGTCAATTTTACATTTATTCTTTTATAGATCGTGGGTGATTAATTTCTGCACAAAATGTCATCAACCAGATTCGAGTCCATCATGGGAACCACCATTTTGGCAAAAGTATTGTCCATATCCAATATGCTCAACGTATCGCCAGTTTGCTCAAAGCTTTGCAGTCATTTTAATTGGTAAGTTGAGAATTGTGAATAACTGGCTGAATAGACTATTAGACTTCAGTTCTTTGTATAATTTTAGGTATTGTGCTTTATAGATCTGGCTCTATTCTTTGATATAACTACCTTTGATCTGGATGATGACATTTAATCGGGTGTCATTAAACCTTTTCACTCTCGTTATTTTTAAATATTTATTCATTTCTAATTATAAAGCATACTGTAACTTTCAACAGTTACTAAAAATCAAATTATGACCCGAGCTAGTCTTTATTATTCAGTAGCCACTCTTTGATTTAAATGATCGATAGTCTCCCTCTTCAACAAATCACGGTTATTTTGACTTTTATATGATAAAACAATATTTTTTTAAAAACATATGTACATATATATATAAATGATATTGATTTATGATTTTTGTTTCAGTTTTGCTGATATGGGGAATTATATACGCAATGTCACCCAAACTAGCATCTCCAAATGGACAACTTTGCAATTTAGTTTTCTTGATTCTTGCCGCCTATATTGGAGGCACAGTTTTATTCAAGATTACAAATCTCCCAGCCCTTATTGGGATGTTACTAATGGGCATATTGTTGCAAAACGTGGGAGTGGTCCATATTGAAGGAGATTTTACGCGAGTTACGTCTGAATTGAGGTATTATTTTAATCATAATTTGTCAAATCATCAGGAATTGGACAATTTGCCAAAAAGATGAATTTTTATTATGCTTATCTGGTTTTTAGTTTTATTAACAGAATATGAATTATGGTATATAGGCAATTTATGACGATAGGATCAGTATAAATGTTTGATTATGTCTAAATGCACTTATATCTCTTTTTATTGAACCAATAATTTATAATACAACGTTATGCGTTGAAATAAATGTAATAAAAGACAGTTTAGTAGGAAATCAAATATCTCTATATTAACTCCTTTCGGGATAACGCAAAAGTTTGCTTGTAAAGAGTTAAAAATTATTGAAAAATTTTAAAAAATGCATTTTTTATTTTTTAAAGAAAAATAGCTGTAGTAATAATATTGACGAGAGCTGGACTTAGTTTGGATCAGCCTACGATGAAGAAATTGTTTGCTGGTGTCATCAAGCTGGGACTTGGACCTTGGATTGTTGAGTGTATTGCAATAGCCATTCTTGTTCATTACTTTCTAGACTTACCCTGGAATTGGGGTAAATACCTTGTTTTTTTTGCATATTTGTTCCCAGTTAAAACATATTTTCGTTAATCATTCATATTTATAGGATTTTTATTGGGTTCCATAATTGCATCTGTTTCTCCTGCTGTTGTTGTCCCATGTTTCATAAGACTGAGAAGCGAAGGTTATGGAGTAGAAAAGGGAATCCCCACATTAGTACTAGCTGCAGCAAGTATAGATGATACCACTAGTATTGCTGTATTTGGAATTATAAGCAGTATAATGTTCACCGAATCATCCCTTACCAACAATATTCTTCAGGTCGAATTTAAACAATGTTAAGCACGTATTAGCATAAAAAATAGATTTGTATCAATAATTCTATAAATTATAGGGACCGCTTTCCGTTATCGGTGGTGTTGGATTCGGTATAATATGGGGATATCTTTTGAAATACGTCCCGGAAAGACATGACACATTTGTGGTGACTTTGAGAGTATTTATGTTATTTTTTGGATGTTATGGTGCTGTTCTTTTGGCGAACGAACTTGGATATGCTGGCGCTGGTATGATATTTCTTCATTTTTAATGAAACATCAACAAAGTATGAGTGTTGTTATATTTAAAGTACATTTAAGGTCCATTGGCAATCATATCAACATCGTTTGTCGCCAGCTATAATTGGTCACAACAAGGATGGGAAGTTAAAGACAATCCTGTTGTTAATATTTTTAGATTGTCATGGATGGTCTTTGAACCGACGCTTTTTGGAATAACTGGTGCCCAAGTTAAGGTCAAAACTTTCATGATTTGATTAGGGATTTTTATCCAAAAAATATATGATTGACCATCGATACATAATTGATTGTTATGATTTTAGTTGAATGAATTGGATTCCCATATTGTGAGTGTGGGTGCTGGTTGTCTTTTTGGGAGCGTTGCCATTCGAATAATCGCAACAGTTTTAATCTGTTTTGGTAGTAATTTTAATATGAAAGAAAAGATTTTCATCGGACTCTCCTGGATGGCTAAAGCCACTGTACAAGTATGTTTAAAAATATATTTGTCATATGTTCAAATATAATATGAAAATCATATAAAATTTAAATTAAGGCAGCGCTTGGTCCACTTGCTCTGGATTCTGTGAAAAAAATGGAAGGCACTGATAAAGAACTGGAATATGCTAAAACTGTGCTCATGATTTGCATACTGTCAATTGTGCTAACAGCTCCACTTGGTGCAATTATAATTTCCATTATGGGTCCAAGACTTTTGTCCAAATCAAGATCACCTCGTGTTTCTTTAGGTATTATTTCAACTAGAAATGATGATTTGATAAAATAATTATTATGTATATAATTCATTAAAAGGGTGACAATAATATTTTCAGTTTTAGCCAATCCTACAGTTGCGAATCCAAATTTTAACGAAAATTCTGTTGCTGGTAATGACGAAGAAAAATCACATTTTCATCTGCAAAATACGGGCGATAATCCAGAATTGAAAGAAAATTCAGAATCTGATGGAACGACACACTTCTAATATTTATAGAATAAATATGAAGATGGCGTTAAAATTTTTTTTCAAAAAAATATCAATTATTAATATGATTTAAATACACTGCATTGACTTTATTATTTTCTAATAATAATTTATTGATATTATAGATTTAAAAAAAATAATTACATTAATTTTATTTTAATCAATTAGGTTTGTTTCCCAGGTGTGAATATATTTATATTTTTTGTCAATAGATGGTTTAAAATTAAAACCATCTGTTGGCAATTTTATTGTCTAATCATAACATATACACTTAAACCCTTTTTTGTGCAGTACATGCGTTTCGCGGAAAATCGCATAAAAAAAGCTATGACTTACACAGAAAAAGTGAAGATGCGTTCCAAGGATTTTAAAAACCGCATAACTTTGAAATAGCTATATAAAATATATCCAAAATCGCATAAAAAAAAGTTAACAAAAAAAAAACGAAAACGATAAGGCAATTTAAAAATAACATTTTTAAATTGATAGGATCTTAATTTGGTAGGAATAATAAAGGGTTATATAGAAAAGATTTGTACCCAGTTTGAAGTAAATTAATCAATTAAAATGCTGTACCGTCAAACTAAGTGTTGCCAATTCCATTATATTACAGCCACGCGTTAATTTTGATCAAAATATATATTGAGATAGAATCGATTCAATGGTGTAATAATATAGTTCAGAAGCACATTTTCATTTAAAGTTCATTTTTAATTCGGATCAGCGAGTGCCCATGAAAAAACAAACACTTGTTAAGGTCATGATTTGGATCAAGATGACCTCCAATCACCGTCAAATCAGATTGACTGACATCAAATTCATTATATTTTACATCAATTCAATGAATACATTATTTATGTTTGAATGAGTTTTGTGAATATTTTTTATTTTCCTGTAAACAAGAGGTGGCGAAAGGCATTTCTTTTGTGAGAACAAGACGCATTTCATGTACTTGATTGGATTCCCAGTAATCCGAAGAATTTGAAGTTTATTCACAGGGCCGTGTATTTATCTTTGAAGTGTCTGAATTTTTGAAAAGTCTATCAGTCAACAATTTCGCGACGGCGTTTAGAATTTTAAAAGGAATTTACATATTTTTCCTTTTGGTTGCTTTTATTTTAAGCCCATATATTTCTTTCGCCTTGGGATGTTTTTTACGCCAATATTGGTATCGGAAAAAAGCAATATTTATCAAGGAAAATGCATATTTTTCGATGAAAGCCTTTGAATTATTTAAATTTCATCAGCTTGATTTATAAATATTTACATCGAGATGAATTATTCTACAAAATGTATTTTGAACCACAAATTTGCCATGTTTTTCAGGTATTAATTACTAAATAGACTGTAGAGCTTCTTGTTCATTTGAGATCTGGATTATTTTGTCACAATAAAACAACTATAATCCTATTTTATACCAAAATACGACATGCCTTGAAAATTTTATGGATTGCTACCAAAAGCACATATATATAATCTGAACATCAAATTGAATACGTTCAGTTCCAAATATCTATAATTATCATGGTGATAAATTTTGTTCATTCTTTTACTTCCTTCGTTTGGGTAAATTTCATAATTAAATGTAAAATAGATATCAAAGTTCTATTTATCCATACAACGTTATCCAAAGAAAGAGGCTTCAGAATATACCATTGTTGAAATGGAAATTATTTGATTTAAGGTCCAAACTCGGAGGCTTTCAATAATTTCATATTGTCATTCAAAGCCTTATTATTTACATAAAATATAGTCATTGATAAAATGATTCATTCAGTAAATGTTTAAAACAATCATATAATTTAGCTATTAAATAATATTCAAGCGTTTTGAATTGTTATCTAATATTTTATGTAGAACGACTTTTCTATTAACCGAATCCCACTATCTCTCAACCAATTTCTTTTCAACCCTTCAAATCCAGTGTGAATCCATAACCTTCATATATACTTCAAATCTCTTATTGATCTCAAAGGATGCGAATTGACCCCATATTTTTTCAGAATAAATCTCACTCTATTTTTTACCATCTTTCCAAATCAACTCTGTTCAATTTAAAACATATTTTTCATCTGCGTATTCTAAAATTTGGGTCATATTTAATAACATTTTATTCGTTTATTTATTCGTTCATCAATATTAACATTTATAAACTTGGATCATTATAGTAATTTAATGGGTAGACAAAATTATGAATAAAAGTGTATTGCTTCCTGTACTATAAGTGAGCTGTTTAAAACTTTTGAGTAGTAAGTTAATTTTAAAATGACTTAAACGTAGATGCTATATTTGTATGTCTACCACTTATCTCTCAGGACCGCGCAGCGTGTATAATATTTGTATATCAATAAATAAATACTGTTAATAGTACACAATATTCGTTAATTTATTCGCATAAATATAAACAATACACGTGTGTGTCTTCAGTTTTAGTAACGAAAGACTGCATTTATTGAAGTTTGAAATCGATTGATTTAGGTTATGCAAAACATTCTCTCGGTCTCTGTCTTCCATTTACAATCTCCAAACTCAATACGCAAACTCACAAGCTCAACGTGCTCGCTTGAATTCGATCGCCAATACGCGATCATACTCATCAAAGTGTTAACAGCTAGAGCATACCATTCATTAAATATCATTTCAAATCGATGTTATATTTCAAAGAGATTTATAAGATCAATTTAAAATTTTAAGACAAATTTGGATTAGCATGTTTTGATGTTATTCGACTAGATTATGTTTAAATAGAACAGTATTTTTGAATGGATTACAAAATTAATTCTCATAAGCGACATTTGACTACTACAAAATGACTACAATGCTATGCACTTGTCGTTCAAGTGGAATAAAATTGATAAAGCGAAACTACTATGTTTATGTGACGTAAGTTCGAATAATTTAATCATTTTGTTTATCTCTACCTATTAGCGCTTCTTCTTCGGTTCGATTGTGAAAAAATCACATAAACACCAAACACAAAAATGGGATTGTTATTCTAGAATCTTGAGAATTTCCCCATATTAACTTGCTTATAAGAATTTAACCTTTTAACTGCCAGAGCGTAATGAGCGCATACAAATGCGACCCGCCGGTGAGTCGTTGGCATTTAAAAGGTTAAATTACTGATGAAAATGTCCGTGGTTTTCTATTTATTTTTGCGATCTTGATTGTACTTTTTATATAAATTGGAATAGATGTGCAAATTTGATATTAAATATTTTTGGGTGACATGTCTGGGAGTAGGCTTTAAAAGAATATCATTGTCGATTGAACAAACACGCATTGATCAATGCCAATGTACAGTCTATTCTGGTTATCGGTAAATATTGTAGGATTATTTTCGACTTTCATAGATTTTTTCATCCGTCAGACACTAAATACGATCTTGTTTGCTCGGGCCTGGAATGGGCTTAGTTTCGAACACAATGTTTGAATATGATTAACATATGAATTAGAGATAATGTTGCTCGTATTAATTGATAACATGAATATAGGGGGACGCACGAAGGTGACTATGCCATTCAAACATAAATAGAAGATTGTATCTATCTGTCAAATGTCTGAGAAACGCAAATTGACATAAATTAACAAATATTAAATATGTATTATTGATTATAAAATAACAGTTTGTAGTATTTCTATAGTAAAAATGAAGGTGTTTCTGCCTAAAAATGAAACAGGATTACTTAATCTATCTAAATTTAAGCATAAAATATGATTGAATTTTGTATAATATTTAGGCATAAATTATATTTAATACTTCTGTTGCTAAGAGCTGTAATTTAAAAATAACAAGGCTTGAGTCGTATATGGTGACTGAATTTACTCATTTCGTAGTTCGGATTTAAATTTATTTCCATTGTCCAAAAATTTGTATTTACAGAAGCCAAAACCAACGAACTTTGGACTGTTGTATGAGTATTCGCATATGTATAACTTGATATTTATACGCAACTAGTATAATGACATATGGGGAAATACAACAGTAGCTTTTATTTCGGTTTGTTTTTTCCACAAAATATTAGAATAGTATTAATCAATATTCAAACCGACTTCTTAAAATAACCGCGATTTTATTTGGAAATAGCAATCCAATCCCGAGCCAAAATTTCTATCCCGCGATTTCGGGATTGCATTAGACGATCCCGAGATCAGTCCCGGGATCCCGGGATCGGGATTTTTAATAGTTTAAGAAATTACATTGATAAATTTGGACAAAAATTACTAATAAATCCATTTGTTCAATATAAAAAATAACTGAAGGCAAAATAATTTTATTTATTTAAGAAAAGATAAAATTACAATTCAAAATAAGATAAATAAAACACTAAAAAAAAATCGTATTTTGAAAATATGCCTAAAGTACATTAAACATCGAGTGTTTCGTCATTAAGTCTGGATTTGATAGCCTAGCCTCAGACTCCACACTCGTTGGAGTTATCGTCATCGGATTTTTAAATGTTAGTTCAAGTTGATGACCACCTGAACCTCCATTTTCGTATAACACCATCAATTTGACTGATAAAATTCCTTTCTGCTGAGACACGGACTAAAACTCGCAAAATTCCCGATTTCCCGACAAATTATTTATTTCCGTCGCTGCAGATGAATACTTATATACTATAATACTTTGATGTGATTCGTAATTATACAACGGAAGAATAAAAAATATTTGAACCCCGTATCTATTATATTTCATATTGCTATTCCCATTATTAGAGTCGAGGTGTAGTAAATACATCACCGGTAGACAAAGGTTAATATAACAATTTGAAAAATATATATGTAATGTATATATGTATTCATAGATTAGACAGTTACTGCCCCTAGGCCTAAGCTCGCTAATTAATAGTTACGCCACTGTTTCCGAGCGTCTAAATTTCGGCGGGAATGTCTGGTTTTAGTAGTCTTCATCGTGCTGGTGAGGTGTATGATTTTTGTTAGATAAAAATTTCAATCACGAATTTTTCGGGATTACGTTTACTAATCTCTGGATTCATGAGAACCTAAAACTGTTTGGGAT
This sequence comes from Stenopsyche tienmushanensis, assembly GCA_008973525.1. Lineage (NCBI taxonomy): Eukaryota > Metazoa > Arthropoda > Insecta > Trichoptera > Stenopsychidae > Stenopsyche > Stenopsyche tienmushanensis. The sequence continues at coordinate 206,684 of WACJ01000351.1, forward strand.
CCCGGGATCCGGGATTGGATTTCCTACATGTGACACATCACTCAATAAGTTCGTAGGATATAATTCATCGTCGATTATCATTTTTTGTTGCTTTATTAGTTCTACGGTGAATTATCTCAGTTTGATAATACTCAATAAAAATGCCCATCTATCCCGTGTACATATTTTTTTTAGGACTATGCTGATCTTAGGAGTTGGAATAGTTGTATTTTGTTAAGATTGAGTCACTATACTTTGGTGACAAAACGTTCTTATAGCAGATTAGAAAGCATTTATATTAATAAGAATCTTATTAATAAGGGGTCGGTTTTAAATACAAGCTGTGGAGATTATTTCCGCTTAAGTTATTTCCGATCGATTTGACGCTTGTTAGATATTACCATCCGTATGTAAAGATCATTGAACATTTTGGGTGCTTCGATTTCTTTCATGTTATGGTAGGAGTAATGAATGTCTAATATGGACTTCGTCGTTTTTGGGCTTGAATATTTATATTTAAGATGCACCGATAATTTGTTGCTGGATCTTCGTGCTCCAGATGAATGATTCTCGCGCAATCTCAAAATTTAAATGGTCCCATCCATAGTCGATGGCTGGAAATATTACCTTATACGTAATATATCCCAAGATTCTTTAGCACTTCATATAAACCCATGAAGCGCGATGATAATATACCGGTAATGATACGGTTAAATCAAGTATAAACTTTATATTTCAATTCGAGCTTCACATAACCGAGGTAAATGGGAAATGCTTAATAAATGCTCCGGATGGATTCCATATCATAAATTTGATATTTGAGAGAATCAGTGGTGTCGGCTCTGCTCGTGTCGCTTTATTATATATTGTCCAAATATATTATTTCTTGAAGAAATATTTTTTATTACAAATTAGTGTGGATTAGTGTGGTTTTCATCAATCATTAACTCTTTCTTCTATATTAATTCATCGGGAAAATGAAACTCTGTCAGTTTTAATATTTTCTATATTATGTTTGACTTTTTAATTGTTTTTATATTTTTGTAATAAAATTTATATACTAAATATCCGCAAGTTTATATTTAATTTGGATATAATACCAGTATTATGGCTCGTTCACACAAAGTGTAAAATGTCAGGAATGATAAAAATAAAGGCATGAAAGTAGTGACCGCACGTTAATTCGGGACTGTTTTTTGACTAGGGCTGCCAAATTTGTCCCGCCGTGACATAGAACACTTTAAAATGAATCTACAGGCAGGACCTTTCCAAACAAAATACGAATACATAGTATTTAGTATTTTACATACTGCGTAAAAGTGAAACTACGTATTTCAAGGGACTTACAGTAACTTACGATTACTTGCCGGAATTTAGCTTAGATTTAATTTCGATTGAAAATTTGACTTATGTGAAATACACATATTATATTGGACAAAGATGAGAGTTTAAAAAGAAAAAAATAGATTGCATACATTCATGGCTGCGAATAGAATTTGTAATCCTTCAATATACCAGTTCTCATTTGACCTTTAATGAAAAATTTAAATTTATGCAATGAACTAATTATGAATTTCAATTTTAAATTGAATTCAATTATGCAACTTTGATGGTCGGCACTAAATGGAATGAAAACATAACTAGAACGTTAAGTACAGTGTACTCTCGATTGTTTGGCTGCCGATTATCCGTGCCTGAAAAATATTGATTTTTTATAATTTATTTTTTTCTTATATAATTATGAGACGCACACAATAAAATAAACATGAAATTAAACGAATATGTTGTTATTCGGATGATAGCACAATAGAATTAAGCAAATTATATATCTGAAATACAGTCAACCCTTCTATAGCGTCGAAATAGGGACCATGCAATAGAAACAATAGAGTTGTTTTGTTTCTCAAGAGGAAGAAAATAAGAGTAACACTACAAGTAAAGAAGTAATAAAACGATGTTGAATTATGTTGAAACATTGCTAGATTACAGCATTAGCCCTGATAATCGAGAGTCTACTGTACCATCGAAAAGTTATCTTTGTGGTGTGACCAAATTGGGCGATTTCAAATATTATGAATTTCTTTGGAAATAAAGAAATTAAGTGGGAAAAATGCGAAAAAATACATTCATCCCACGATTTACGAGGTTTTGATTTACACGTTTTCTCACGGAACGTATCTATTGCGTAAATCTAGGGATGAGTGCACATACATGATACTAAATGAAGCCTTTGTAACGGAGATAAAATTACTTAAATTTATTTTTTAAGTATATGTTACATGTATTAAAGGGATACCAAATTATTGACTTCCATAAAAAATAAAACAATTAAAATATATCTCGATCTACACATATTTGCATTACAGACCCAAACCATGTTAAATGCAAGAAATCAGGAAAGATTTGTAATTTATTCAAGGGTGTATTTTAAATTCAACGGTATATATTCGAGACTGGAAAAAAGGTAAAATGAATATTGTTTTTGTGCCAATGTCATTAAATATGTAAAAACTACGTTTTACATTAAATAAAAATAGATTTTGGTATCCATATTGTATATGTGCCAAAAAGTGTAAATTATTCATTATGCAAATAGTCTTAATTATATTAAACTACAATAGTACTTTTAACGTAAGTATGCTATTTTTATTCCTGTGTCACATTCAAATCTAAATAATGACTTATTGACATGGACGAATCACTGATTCTAAACATTTTAGATTATGGATTTATTTGATCTTTTTTTTTTTTTTTTTTTTTTTTTTTTTTTTTTTTTTCGAAGGAGGGGAATCTTCAAGAAGACGCCTCCTTCTGAGGTAGTGTGAGGTTTGACTAAGCATTGGTAATGCGTCTCGCTAGTATTTGACTGAGCATCGCCAGACTCACTAAACCCCTCCTCCGGTTCCGCCGCCACCCGGCTACCGCGAAGTATTGCTCTAGGGTGGCGGTATGTGTCCCTCTAGGGCCTCGTGTTAACGTGAATTCTTCACGGTTCTTCTATTCTTGATATATCTCTGCTGGGTTTTCTCGCTCATGGGTTGAGGAGGAGGAGGATGCTTCGGTTCGTGTCCGACGTCTCAGTCGTTCAGCATCCTCCTTCTGCAGCATAACGCACGCGACGTATCTGGACAACGCGTTCCATGCCCTGGCATTGGTTAGCATCGTAGGGACCATGTTGCTGGGAGTGAGTGAATTGACTTCAAGCTCCTCCCGCAGTGTATCCCTCTCTGTGCTCCAAGCCGGGCAGTCGAATAGCGTGTGCGCGGCATCGTCCAGCTCCGCTCCGCAATGGTGACAATTCGGACCGGCCTCTTTTTGAATCCTGTGCAGGTAGCTACCAAAGCAGCCATGCCCAGTGAGTGCCTGGGTAAGGTGGTAGCACAGCTGACCGTGTTTCCTAGCTGTCCAGGGCTTAAGGTCAGGGATGAGCCGATGGGTCCATCGACCTTTGGTGGAGCTGTCCCATCGGGACTGCCATTCCACCATGGTGGACTGCCTAGCTCTTTGCCTGGTTTCCCCGGTGCGTATAGCTTTCCTTTCTTTTGCGAGCAGGTCGATTGGCGGAATGGCAGTCAGTGCCAGGACTGCGTCTTCTGACACTGTGCGATATGCTGCTGCGACTCTGATCGCGCTTCTCCTTTGTACTCTAGCCAGATTGAGCCTGGCCCTTTCGAAGTGTAGTGCCTCGGCCCATATTGGAGCTCCGTACAATAGTACCGAGTGCACCACCTCGTTATATAGTCTTCGACGGTTTGTCTTAGGGCCACCGATGTTAGGCATCAACCTAGCTAGACCTTCCGCAATACTAGCCGCCTTTGTTGCGGCCTTCTCCGTATGTGTAACAAAACGGAGCTTATCGTCAATTTCAACCCCCAAGTAACGGATGGATCTTGAGAACTTGATCTCACAGTTCTCGATACTCAGAGGTGGGGGCGCAAGCTTTCTTCGCCTAGTAAAGAATATGGCCTCAGTCTTCTGGGCGGCGAGCTGCAGTCCAGCCCCCGTCAACCAGTTCCTGACCCTCCTTAGCGTGTCTTCGCAGATTATTTCGAGGTACTCCGTTTTGGCGGTGACTAGTATTGCGACGTCGTCAGCGAAGGCGACCATTTTGGCGCCCTCCATGAGCGGTGTCCTCAATAAGCCATCATACATTGCGTTCCACAGGGTGGGTCCGAGCACCGAACCCTGTGGAACTCCCGCGGTGACTGGTCTTTGTTTGCTCGTCCCGTCGGCTTCTGTATATATTAGTGTCCTCTCGTGCAGGTAGCTCTCCACCATTCTGGCTAAGTATGGCGGGACGTCAATTTCCTTCAAGGCCTTGTTTATTAAGTTCCATCTTGCGGAGTTGAAGGCGTTCTTGACGTCCAAGGCTATCATTACTACGTGTTTACTTGCCTTGATACTGCCACCCCACGCCTGTTTCACCGTGTCAACGACCTCGGTGACAGCGTCGATTGTGGAGCGGCCTGCACGGAAGCCGTACTGTTGCGGGGATAACGCAGGTTCGATAAACTGCTGGAGTCGCTGGAGCAATAGTCTCTCCAGCAGTGGATTTATTTGATCTAAATTATCGAAATATTGATTACCTTTAGTTTTAAAAAGGATGTAATTTGAATAAGATTTTCCATGTAGCAGATTTTCAAGAAAATTAACCAATGTCAAATTCTATGACATAATTGTAATATTGGTAGTTCTAAAAACACATGCCGTTTTCTACATCAGCTTTATTGGTGTGGGAAAAAAATCCACAATTTTAATAAGTTATATATTTTCCTTTCTTGCTAATAGTTTTTGAATTCCCCTATTATAGAAATTCTTCAGTTTAGAAGCAAAAGATGAAGAAGAGCAGTTTTTTATGTCCTCCAAATTCGTATTTTTTGCATCTAAAAACTGAACTGAATGCTTAATTCCGATACTGTGAATAAAGAAAACAATTTCTGATTTACATTGTAAATGTTTAATATTTTTTACAATTTGCAACGAAGAATCAATATATTTTATTGATTCTGCGTTACATTTATCGTTATCATACATTTTGATTCTATCTATAATTTTATTACCAATTTCACTTTTTTTTAATAGGAGTAACTTATTATGGGAGTTATTTCTTCATGGGACCATTGCCAACTATTTCAGCATGATTTTTCATAGTGTTTACATGTTTTTAAAATGTGGTATTAAGTTGTACCTCCTGTAGATATGAATTCAAAATGATTGATTTACTAGTCCGTGCACACGTGTAGGGGTCCCAAATAATTGTAAATTCAATTATCCGAATAACAAATATGAAATTGATAAAATATTCGAGTTTTGAATAATTTGGTGTATGGACCGACACATTATTTTAGGGGACATGGGGTGTCTTTTGCTAGGTTTCACACATAAGCCCTATGTCCTAAGTGTCAGGGTTGTAGAAATATAATTTTTGTGCAATGTATTTTTGATATAAAAAAATATTATTTTATGCAATTGGTTTAAAGAAAATTAATTCTAAACTTCCAAAGCCACATAAAATATGCAAACGAATGAGTAATGTCAAATTCTAAATTATTTAAACAAAAAACTAACAATAACAACTTAGTTTAGTTTTAAAATGTTCTTTAGATTATACCCTTTTCAACGATTTTCTACATGGGATACAAATCATTCAATAAGTTGTTAAACTTGAAGAGGTACCAGTTTGGCAGTGTCAGAGTTAAGAAAATATTTTTTATGCTTAACCCTTTGGGCTCCAAGATTTGTTCCCAACAAATACAAGCCATTTTTTGCGTATTTCTTAAAAATGAAATAAAATGGGGGTTTATGAATAAAAAAATAGTATTTTGTTATGCAGGACGATAATTAAGTATATTAGGCGTTTTATTAATTTCTAAAGCATCTTGTTTTGTGTACGCTGTCTTTCTTCTCACAGCTAATCTTGGTTTTTTCATATGATTAGATAAATCCTTTCTGTGGGTCATTATTGTGCCAGTGAGAAATCATTTCCTTTTCAAGAGTTCTCCAGCAAGGGTTGGATTAGTGTAAAACCTATCCGTAAATATATTATATATAGTTATATATATTGTAATTGTAGATTATTAAAAAGTTGTAGAACTAAAAACCATTAAAACGTAAAAAGTATACATAGTATCAAAATAATATTGAATTACTAGACTCTAGAATTTTCACGATGTTCACTGCGCCACAACTCGACGCAGACTATTGTTTTTTGCTCTTTACCTGCACCGATTCAATTCCTCTAAACCAATTATTTTCCAGATGACAAATTAATGTTTAGCCAATAAAACAGTACTTTTAGAGTATTCACTTGATTTTTACATTTAAAAAAATACCAAAATCTTATTTGAACTTCGCAAAAACTGTTCGAGAAAAAACCGCCACGCGTAGTGTCCATGAGGAGTTAAGATGTTTTTATTGTAACGTGGAGTTGGAAATCCCAACCAAGAGACAGGGTTGCCGTGCAAGCCTGGAAATTTCCATTTCAAGCGAAAGAATTTCTAGAAGCGTAACGATCCTCGGTTAAATGATCCATCATATCTCGTATCTTAACGACCATAATAAAGACTCTTTGTTTATAAAAGCATCAAATGATCGACCTTTCTGGAAGGACGATTAGCATTCCGTAGGATCAGATAACAATGATAGAACGCGCTCGAAGCGCCATATCAATTCAGCAATAGGATCAGCAGCAATCATCATAAAAATTCCGATACAACTACGCAATGCAATTGGCGTCCAGAAAGATCGATGAAAGAGAAGGGGATCATTATTGTATAAAAGAGGTGCAGGGCATCATACAGCAGCTCTCCTTGGGGAGTCGAGCTTCGGCTCGACGACCGTCACAGTCAATTCTAGCTTCTTCGGGAGTCGAGCTTCGGCTCGACGACTGATAGAGTCAGTGCCGAGTCCCGAGTCCCCGACATAGCTTTGGTTGAGCTAGCAGCGTTGAAACTCGGTCTACGCCTCGCAACCGTAGCCTCTACAAGTGAAGACAATAAAATATTCAAAAGAAGAGGCCATCTTTGAAATTCATCGTCCGAAGATTCACCATCCACCACCCCCTCCCCATTATTTGAATCCTTTTCGCCGACGTTTCGGGAGACGCGGCAGCCGTGGGTTATTGGAAAACCCGCGCTGAGGATACCGTCGCGCGCCGGAAGGATCGAAGAAAGAAAATCGACCGGTCCGCGGCGAAGATAACTGGGCCCCGAAATTCGGCAGAGGGCGCCCACGTTACATATTAAATTTTATTTACAAAATGTGTTCAATTTGGCCACCTCTTCTTTGCATGTATGCATGATACCTTTTATTTATTTCAACTGTAGTTGTTTGAAGTAGCATTTCCTTTTTAATTTTTGCAAAGGCGGCGCTTTTTCCTTCAATTAAAATTTCTTTTGTGGACACATCTGTCATGTAAATTAATTATTTTGGTAGTCCTATTCGGTGGCTAGCAGGATCTTTAGACCTGACACCACTTTCTTGCTTGGGGATGTGCCCAATTCCATGGCTCGCACGGTCACCGGACCTGACACCATTGGATTTCTTTGTCCTGGAGATGTGCCTTATTCCGTGGCTGGCACGTTTTCTCGACTTGCCTTTTAATATTGAGTCATTTTTGCTATTTCCATTGTTTAACAAAATGGCCAAAAAATTCCGCTAGCTTTTTGTATAAGTTTAAATTGGAATTTAAAATAAAATAATAAAAATATTAACTGAGCATTTTGAAAAGAATCAATTGTTGAAAAAATATTTCGAAAAAGGCAAAAATAATGTGGAAATAGGAAAGATAGAAATGTTGGATAAGTGGGTGCTGCACGAACTGTCGAAAGCTAAAATTGAAGTGCGGTTTCTCCCCGATTATTCCAATAACTAGTTTGAAAACCAAAATGCATCCAAGTTTTCAAATAAGTTACGTTTACTTGAATTTCAATTTCATCATCAAAAATCATTTGCAATTTACAAATACATATGACAAAATTATTATTTAAAAAAAATTTAAACAATTTATTTTATTAATCTAGCAATAAAAATGTAATACAGAGTGGAATTTTGCACGTTGCTTTGAAACATTACACCCCAATATACGAAATTTTCGTCAATGCTTGAAAATGAAACTTTAGTATCATTATTTTTAATAATCAAACTTTTAATGAAAATGTTATGTACTCACTACTGACACCAAAACTTATGTTATGTATTGTCAGGAGTGCACCTCACTTCTAATAACAAAATTTATTTTATGGATTTCTTCTTCATCGGTGGTCTTCAAATGAAAGCGTATTTATCGTTTTTATATATTTATTCTTCACTTAGTTTATAACAGAATACACAATTGCGGTAGTGACCCGAAGTCTACGTGCTATCGCAAAAGGCAGATAGATGTTGTATAACAGGTGTTATCTTGACGAGCGAATAGAGAAGAGTCTTATGTCTTAATGTTAAAATCATACTGTATCGTCGAGGCACCGATTAGGCGATAAGGGCTTATTGGAGGGGAACCAGCCGACCAATCATCGGTGACTTGACGATGTTTTCGAAGATTATGAAAGACGATGAGAGATGATGTTTATTTTACTCGAAGAGACTTTATTTTTAAAATCTATTTATTGATTAGTTTTAAATTTTATTCATCGATTTTTGGTTACCTTTTCATAACGATTAATGGATTAGCGATGAACTGTTAAATTTAGTACAATCTAAAAATGTTGATGAAACGTTGATTAGAATTTAAATGACTGCCAACCATGAGCATTTGAACGTAGTTCTGAAATATTATTTCGGTGAACGTTGATGGCGCAATTCGCCTTCATGTAAGTAGTTGTACGTTTTTTAGTGTATCAAAAGGTTTTAGTGGACTTCGTCGACATAACATTAAGTTTAAACAAGGAAGTTATCAAACATTTGTGTTATTATATAGATTTTAATGTAAGAATATCATCATAATGATAAACGCCGAAGAAAGACCGACGCATTTAAAAGACGCGTTTCTATCATCAGTCGTTTTAAGATTTTTTTTGTTGGTGGCGTTGATATCGATCGGACTGAAATTATGGTCGAGAAGACGACTTTATGCTCTGTCTATGAAATTGCCTGGACCCATGTCATTTCCAATAATAGGAAATAGCTTCGATCTTGGATTAATCACAAGCCACAACAGTGAGTATTCTGAAATTATAAAAATATTTTTATTTATAATAATAATATAAAATATAAACGGATTTTCATTTTCAGATACGTTCAAGTATGTGCACGAATTGAAAAAGCGATTTGATGGTTTATTTCGAGTCTGGCTTGGACCAGAACTGTGTATTGTTATAGCTGAACCTGAAGATATGGAGGTTTGGAAATATTCAGAATTCAGTGCTAAATAAAGTAATACTAAGCAATATCATTATTTGAAATTAGGTCAAGTATTACAGCCGAATATGTACTAATGAACCACATTTGACAAAGTGCTAGGTTTTTGACGATTAAACTGTTTGCAGCCATCCTTTTCTATTATTTTATAGGTTGATGATTTTCTTAAAACGAATTATGTACTTCTTATTGTTTAAAAATTAGATTGTATCTTTAACTGTGATTAAAAATGCAGATTGGATGATTTTTATTGAGTATCAATATGCAAAAATTAATGATTAATAGGATGGCAATGGAATGTTGCGTGTCTGAAATAACGATAACAATTTAAAATGATAGCAAATTGGTTTTGTGACGAGTGCCATGAATGAAGACTTTTTATCGAGAAGTTTTCGAAAATGTCGGTTTAAAAAATGTCACAAATATAATTCATATTTTCAGTGTGTTTTACTCAGCAAACAAACGGCATCAAAAGGCCCTAAATACGACATAATTTCAACTGGAATAGGAGAAGGTCTTTTGACAGCTTCAGGTAACATAGCTTTGAGAATTATAAACGATAATTTATTCAATATTTGGAATCCAAAATCATTTTCATTGCTTTATGTTAAATTTACTCTTGCTTGGAATAATTTACATATTTATATACAAAGTCCGCAGACCAAATGTTACCAATGTTATTGAATTTCTGCTTCTGAGCGCCTGGTAATTAGTCCGCTTATTTTTAATTTAATTTATACATTCTATTTTAACAAAATATGCCTTATATTTGGATGGCAAGTTTCAATCGGCTATTGTTCTTAACCTGTTAAATGCCAACGACGCGCCGGTGCGTCAGACGTGTTCGTGCCCCGTACGCCAACGACGCGCCGGTGCGCAACTACGTTTCATCACAGAAAAACACATATTTTTTAACACTTAAATTTTACTATGCTAAGAACACATATTGATGAATCCAAAAATGCCTCCACATTTTTAAAAAACTCGGTATTTCCCTTTCATTTTTAAATGAATTTAACAGAGGTCATCAGGGCTGCCTACTGAATGATCTTTGCTACGTAACTGATTATATTGTGAGAAGTATGTACATATTTGGGAACGAGAGAGTGTCGTCACTTAAATTTGCCTTATCTGTTTATATGACTGATAATACCACAATACCGGGGAATACCATTTATCTCCTAAAACATCAATCCTTCGTAAATTGTCTTCTGACAGGAATCGTTTTATACTCGTCTTGTTGCGATTTTTTATATAAAATTCTCATTTTTTTCCCGTGATTTATAAAAATTGTCATTTTTAAGTTTGTGCTGAAACTTTTTCATGATTTTGTCTTGAAACTATTTCGTGATTTTGTGCTGTGAATTGTTTCTTGATAATATTTTTTTGTCGTGTAAAATATTATTCCATAAAAATGGAATTCAAAGCTTTTTCGGATGAAGGTGAATACTCTGATAATGAAAGTTTTAGTGAATTACCTTTTGGGGAGGACATATTTTCTTTAGGTGGTGAGGATAATGTAACAATCTTTCAAGAACCCACAGGTGCAGGCGTTTTTATTTGGGAAGAGCGGGATTTTAGTCCTATAATCCATCCATTTGATGACACTTCGTCAGGTATTAAAATAAATATCAGTGATGAAAATGAAAGCGAATTGGGTTTTTTTAAAATATTTTGTGGACGACGAAATGGTAAACATAATAGTTACAGAGACTAACCGTCAATATCATGTGACTTCCAAATTACCATTTTTGAGTACTCGCCTAAAATCGTGGATTGATTCCAATAAGGATGAAATATATGTTTTTTGGGTCTGTGTTTGTTATTCCCATTAAATTCAAGAAATTCAATAGACCATCACTGGTCAACTGATCCATTATTATATTCACCAATATATTCAGAAACTATGCCTCGAAATAGATTTCAATTATTACTTCGCATGTTACATTGTTACAATAATGAAGAACATGTTTAATTTAGTTTTAGAAGTTTGCATAAAATAAATCCCATTTTAAACATTTAAAAAAAAAATTGCAAGTGCATATTATCTTTATAGGAAAATTTGCATCGACGAAAGTCTATTATTATTTAAAGGACGCCTGATTTTTAAGCAATATATACCGTCAAAAGTCAGTCGTTTTGGTATAAAATTATGTGTTAGATATAATCATACATGCAGGATCAACCACAGAATTTACTGATAATTCTGATATGGAAGTTGGAGCTAAAGTCGTAATGTCTCTCATTACCCCATATTTAGGCGCCGATCATACATTATATTTTGATAACTGGTTTGCGACCCCAAAACTATTCCAGAAATTGCAAGAAAGCAAAACCAATGCAGTCGGAATTGTGAAGAGAAATCGTCTCGAAATGCCAGCATTCAAAAAAAAATGAAGAAAGGGGATTCGTGTTTATTTCATATAAAAACTATTATGGCTCTAGCATGGAAAGACAAAAGGGACGTTACCATGTTGTCGATAATTCACACTCCTGAATTTGTAGAAACTGGAAAAACAAATTACAAAACCGGCGAGCCCGTACTAAAACCTACTGTAGCTATTGATTATAGTAAAAATATGGGAAGTGTAGATAGGAGCGACATGATAATAAGCTCCATAAAAAGCATCAGAAAAACCATGAGATGGTATAAGAAGCTCCTAATGCATATAATGTTCAATGCAAATGCACTGTATATGCTGAAAACCGGAAAGCAGATGTCATTATCTAAATTTTCTTATTCAGTGATAGGTCAATTATTTGAAAAACATAAAATACTGATAGCTGCGAAAATAACATCCACGAGTCTACCATCACGGTTAGGAGTCAATACTCATTTTATTGGTACTAAACCCTTTTCGATTGGAACAAAACCTGGAACTTCATCAACGTATTTGAGAAAAAGAATTGTTTTTATTGTTTGTTCTTCTTCAAAAAAAAAGAACGGATAAAAAATATGTGTGTATACAGTGTAATGTGCCACTGTGTAAAGAACCATGTTTTAAAATTTATCACACACAATTGAATTTTTAAAACAATATAAATAAAGTGTATTGGTTCAAAAAATATTTTTCAAATGATCTAAAAATATATCAAAAATAATAATATTTGTTTATATAAATTGAGACAACCCTAAATAAACAATTAATTTGAATGGCGTGTATATAATATTAGCAGAAAATTAAATAAAAAAATATAATCATTATGAGTTGTGGCAACACTAATCAAGAATCACTCAAAAGCCGTAAATGATCCCGTAGGATGGCATGTGGTATACATATATATGCTAGGACACATACGTCACCTTTTGGCAATAAAATATGCAAGTCAAACTCATTTTTATGCAATTTCTAATATCTCTAAATTCGCTGGCGTGGAGCGCACGGCTCGCTCATTACGCTATGGCAGTTAAAAGGTTAAACTAGGACAACAACACGTGTGTTTACGGCTCGTAACATTGATCATTTTGATGTTATAAAAACAATCGTGACACGCAAAGTTCATGCGCTTTTTAAGGAAATTTTTAAATAGTTTAAATAAAACACAGTTTCATTCCAATAGTATTTTCATAGTTTCTTTAATATTATTATACTAACGTGAAAAAATGTTGTAAAAGTCAAAGTGAAGTTAGATTTTCTTGGTACTTTTTTAAGCCATTTAATTTGAATTTATAGGTATGAAATGGAAGAGACATCGACATATTATCAACCCTTCATTTAGTGGGATTTGCTTAAAAACTTATCAAAGTGTTCACGATAAGCATGGAAGACACATGGCAGAAAATCTTATGAAATATTGCGATGCTGGTCTTATAGATGTATCAATTCACAGCTTAAGATGTGGAGCAGATATCATTTCAGGTAATTCAAGTATATTTTTAAAGTATGTAAAACTTGCAGATTAACAATTTGCATTATTTTTTAGAGGCCCTATTCGGAGTGGAGTTCCACTTTTACAAATGTGAAAATGACAAATGGCTCCATAAAATACCAATGTAAATGATATAAATATATTTTTTTAAATCTTTTAAAATCACATTTTATTGAATCATTTGGTTCGGTTTCAGAATTGCAGATCTATTTTATGAAAGAATCTGTAAAGTTTGGCTATGGAATGATAAAATGTACGAACTGTCCAGCTCTGGCAAGTCAATGAAGAAGCATTTGACGGAATACAGATCTTTTTATTGGGTCACTTTGAATAAAAAAATCGAAGAATATCTCGTCGATAAGAAACCGGCGAACTTGATAAAGAATGATGAATGTATTTAATTGCATGCAAATTATGATTTTATGCACTATATATTTAAAGTATTAATAATGTGCTTTTATTTAAAGACGACTTTGAAGAAGAAGTTTCTATGAGAATTTCAAAAAATAGCTTTGAGCTGATGATGGAGGGCGTTCTTGAAGGAAAATTGACAATACAAGAAGTCGTTGATGAATTCGACAGCATTTATAATCCAGTATGTTCATCATTTTTTTTTGTTAAGCTCTCATAATTTAAAAAAATAAGTAAACTTTATGAAATAATTTAGGGTCTAGATACTATATATACTCATATGAGCTTCTTCATACTTATGATGGGTATGCATAAAAGATGTCAAGATTTAGTATGGAATGAGATCAAAGAAATATTTTCTGATGATATGGATGCTCCTGTGACGTCAGAACACATGCCAAAAATGTATTATCTTGAGTTGTGCTTGAAAGAAATATCGAGATTGTTCCCAACTGGACCAATACAGATGAGATATTTGGAGAAAGATTTTTTTTTTAAAAACAGTATTGGAATTTATATTAATATGTTATAATAAAGTTCAAGAAGTTATTAGAATCAAACAAATAATGTTTCTAATATTTTAGGGAATTTGGTGGTTCCTGCTGGAGTTTCATTGTTCTTGAGCAACTTTGCCCTTCATAGAAATAGCAAATATTGGAAAGATCCAGATTTATTTATTCCAGAACGATTTTTACCTGAATGCTCATCAAAACGACCATATTTTGCTTACATGCCATTTAGTGCAGGACTTAGAAACTGCATTGGTAAATTTAATTTATTCTGCATCTTAAGTATCTGAAATCCTTCGTTGTATTTTATTTTATGCGTATTTTTAAAGGACAAGTTTTTGGATACGACTTATTGAAGACTGTGGCCATTCACATGCTTCGAAAATTGGAATTTCAATCCGATCTTAAAATGGAAAGTTTACCTTTGAAGGCTGATATTTCAGTGAGATGTTTAGTGGGTTATCATGTACGTATAAGTAGAAGAAAATATAGCAATTGAAGTACTTAAAATGATAACGCTCTTATTAGAATTATTAGACATTTTTTCTGGGAGTATATAAAAATGTTATTCTCATAGAATCAACATCAATATTCATTGATCAACATTTTTTATAATAAATGTATATTTTACCAATCCTCCACGAAAAAAATGCTGGACGAACGTTTTATTGTATTTTTAATTATAATTAATAGTTTTACATGTAATCTAATATTTATAGCATATTATGAATATAAATCGATGTACGTTTATAAAGTATACATGCAATAAAAAAACTTTAAATATGTATCTCTCTTGATCATCTAATTTTCTTGTTGATCTTAAATTGTCTTAAATTTTAAAAATATTTAAAGAACCTAAAAAGCACAGTTTATTTGACTAATAAACTTATGATTTTTTGAACTATCAAAATACAAAATAAACTGAGAGAGCTAAGTTTGGATAGAATAGATAATGTTTTAGTTATTGGATTCCATATTGATGGCCTCTGCCAAAGAAAAAAATATTATGATTGTTTTCTCTGTAGATTTTAACTACAAAAGTCTTTAACCATTTCACAATGTCCTTAATGACGAGTTTCTAGTAAAAGATGGTGATAAGTCTTATTTTCATATCAGATTATCATATTTTTATACAATTATTATCATATTATTATATTATTAGCACAAGTTTATAACTGCAAAAATGATATAAAAAGCGTTCTGCCGATGGGGGTTTCGATTTACACGATTTTGATGACTTCCGGAGGAACGGTAGAATTTCTAGCATTTGGTAAATTTTTCATTGGAATATAAAGCAGTAAGCGTCATTAAAAAAAATGTGCCTCCCGAAAACGACCCAATTTACGCCCTTATCTATGGACGAGTACGCACCCCACGTGTATGCAAAAAAAAGATTTCTCATGAATTATATTTGGAAAGGGTGCGGAATTTAGGAAAAACACGCGTATTTCTACGGTGTGAATTCATTTAGAATTCAAAAGTTGTATTGTTACGTGACAGTTGAATGTTATGCCGCAGGAAAAGCCTCCCGAAGATTTCCACCGGAGGGCAGTTAGGGACACAGTAGGTCTCTACAGAGCCGCATATTATTATAATTTTCCTGGGTCATTTCCTGCTAATTCGACCTTTTTTTAACCTGTTGACGACTTTAGCCCGCTTTAATTTTACAACAGCCAGGGTTTATTCAATATTCAATAGCGGTTTGTTTCAATTTGTTGGTATATTCGACGAAGAATTTATTTTCATTAATTTGACTGTAGCTTTGAATGTTCTCATTCTGTTAGATCTGAAAATTAAAGACCATTTATCGCCCATTTTATGTAATTAAGATGGAAGCTCTCGGATCGAGCTCTTAAAGTGAATCTAAACATAAACTCGTGGTTTTCTTTGAGCGTTAAATTAATTTCAATAGGTATTTCTATTGAAAGCCATTAAATCCTTGGTGAACGCAATTTACTATTGATTTTTTAAGGTTTCTATTTATATATTTACAGGCAGTCACGTTTCTTACAAAAAAGTACTTATTTTCTTCCACGTGGATAATAATTGATGAAAATTTAATATTAGATCATATGCTCAATTACGCATTATACTGAAATGTAAAACAGATTAATGGTATCACATAGAATAATACATCATTTATATTCTAAGGAAATTGATACGAAATCTTTAATTCAATATAGTTAATTTAAAACGAAAAAGAAAAAAATATACTAATTTAAGGGCATACATTTGACAATATTATACGGTTAAAATATAGGATACTATGTGTGTTCATTCCAATGGCGTTGTTATTTTTGACACATTCATGCTTATTATCATAATGAATTAGGTTATATTTAAATACAAAATGTTCTGGATGAATGGTTAATAAATAGAGCAATGTTGAAAATAAACAGTCACAACCACACACAGACAAATCTAAGCAAATATTGCCTTCGAATGATGTTACATATAATATGTAAATTAGTTGCATTGGAATTAGCTTACGTTATATTGATATTTGAGTATGTTTTATATTAATTAAATATTTTACATTTCGCTATGCTTTGGATTATTTGAATATATACAGGTATGGATAAATTTATAATAATTTGATTTTCTTTTAATTCAAATTTATTTGAAATATGACCAGATGCAAAGGAAGATCTTTAAAAGCATTTATCTTCGCTTAGGAGTTTGATATTGGATTTAAAGCTTTGAAAAAAATAATTGTTTTTAAATTACAGACTTGATGCAAATTAAATCATCTTACCATACTAATAAATTTAAAAAAATGGAAGTATCAGTATTTTTCAATAAGTATCAATAAGTAACATTATCAGTAATATTTTAACCTTGAAGCAATTAATAGTCATACAGAGCTAACATGAGTGACTATTGCACAAAAATTAACGATCATTTTATTACTCACTGAAAGATTCTTTCTTGTTCAAAAATGTTTGTCAAAATGATTATATTCTACCATAATCATACGTGGAAGGCAACAAAGAACCACCTCATAAAAATCCTTGTTTAGAAAGTCTTCTTTGGAGATCACCTACATCTGATTACAAATATGGTAAAAAGAAAAATTAAGACTTGATATAAAATCGAATGATTATATCTACACAATAGAAAATTAAAATGAGTCACTATGATAATTTGTAAATGGTCTGATCAAGGATCTAATTCAATTTGCAAACTAAATAGGCTAACATTAGACTTCTTGGACTCATGTCGCCTTGAACTTAGGGCATATTTAAAAATTTTATTGCTGGTTTTAAGAGGTCACTCACTTTATCACGTCAAAAAATCGTTTTTTTTAAATTTCATTTTTCGAAGGGATATGTCTTTATGTCTGTTGATTGTTTGAGGCTGGCACAGGCTTTTAAAACTACATCGAATGAAGACATGTGCTATCCATCCAGACTTTTCGACGTACGATATTCCAATCTTTCACTTTTTTGTAACCACTTTTATATCCCATCATTTACCCCCAAGGCATTAAAAAAACAATTTTTCGATTACACGATCAAATTTCGTGAATATTTTAATGAATCATATTTCTCACAAGTCTGATCGTAAAAGATACATGGGAAAGCTTTTTAAGATAACACGAATGTGTTTGTATTGAATATACATCAGTGTATTTAAATTCTGTTTAAATACGCTGTCTGGAAAGTACGTTGCTATTCGACTCTTCAAATCTTTTATTTTCTTACATTTTTTTTGATTTTTTGAAATCCTTCACTTGAAATATTCTATTGGTAGATATGCTTATTGATCTATAGAAAGATCATTTTATCGTATTTAAAATTATATTTTAATTAAAGCTCTCCTAAGCTAAAGCTTGTTCATCGAATTTCAATATATTAATAAAAAACCTTGCTATGATTTTTTAATTTTGAAAATGCTAAAAATTCTGAGCAGTGTAATATTATTCGCTAAAAATAATTTTCAGTCTTTCAATTGTTGACCTTTTCGTGCGGTCGACGCTCTGAGAACATTTTAAATTAATTATATAACGAGTTGTTCGCAGTGTGTCTTCCTTATACTCTTTTAGTGCTAACAGGGTACAATATATTTTTTCTTTGTTCATAATTCAGCAAGCTTACTTCTTCGCAGATTAAAAAAGCAAGATGAAAATTCGCGAAAAAATACAATTTTTATGATGACATTTAGAAGTAGTTTTAACGAGCCGTATAATATGTGTTTTGTGATGAAACTTGGCCTGCTTTTGTATGGTAGTTCAAATTACTGATGCACTCTACCATTAATTGAAATAGATTGTTCCAACTTAAAGTCTCTTCATTATTGGTTGAATTAGTTAGGCTGTTCTCAAATAAGACTTTAACCCAATTAGTAAACATCTTCTATCTATAAATTTCGACTGTCACCTTTGTTATTGGGACGAAAGTAAATGCTGAAAGAAATTGGGTTATAGTGGATGATTGGATTGATTGAAAGAAAATACAATATCTATGAGTATAAGCTAATAAGCCGTCATTTCATTGTCTAGGGTGGATTATGCCTTAGCTGTTAATATTTAATAATGATTATCAAAAATTGGAAAAAGAAGAATTAATAAACGCAATAAATATGATTTTGAATTAAAAAATCTTAAAAATGATATGAAATGTACCAGAAAATATTTTCGTTTTTATAATCATTTGCAATAAATGTCGTTCATTAGAAAATTTTTAACAATACATTGTGCATTGTTTTGTTGTGATTATTATAGTTTATATTTTACTTAGTATTTGAAATAAAATGTTACAGCATCAATTAAAGGTAGAAAACCGGGAAATGTGGATTGTTTTGTGTGTTTCTTTTACAGGATACAAAATGTGAGTTATGTATTCGAACTAAGGATGCAGAAAATAATATTTGTCGAAAGGATGAATATCAAAACTCATCCCAAGTCAAAAATTACAGAACCAAATATTCTTTTGACAGCTTGATAGAACAAAAAAGGCATAATTTATTTCAAGGGTTAAAAACAACAACCTGATAAAACTCAACCACGTGCTAAAATAATAACCATGGAATTGACGATACATCACCATTATATTTTCTCAATATCACAATACTTTTTGACGGCGAAACACATATAATATCGTTCAAAATCAGTTCAAATCCAAATGGAAATTTTAATTAAATATTTAGAACGAAAATAGTGATTTTCTTATGGAAAAAATGCACTGTTAACACCTAATCCCAGATTATATATTACAATACGGATGCTTTATGTTTGGTGGAATTGTATAAGAATGATTCATTATGAGGCGTTAAAGTCATTCCCAAATTTTTGGCAGAAGCGTGTGGCGAAAAATTAATTAAATCAATATTTTACAGAACATGATTTTTTGATAAGGTTGTAAGTGATATAAACAAAGTCTAAAATCCATTGGGTAAAAATCAAAGCTTTTTTCAAATTTCAAGTTTATCAATAAATGCGTTTGTCGTAAAAAATCTATTTATATTTTACCATACCAATGTTGATGAACAGAAATATAAGTATTAAACCTATAGTTTTAAAAATAAGTTGATGGAGTATTGAGAAAACATTTTAGATTTTGTGAAGATTTGAATGAAATAAATTTGATTTTGTACACAATTGAATAGTCTCTAATTATCACAATACTCTAAGTACCAACATACTAGAAATATATAAAGTGCTTCAAGTAAGTTGCTGAATTCTCCAAATTTCATCGAGTCTAGTGTCGCTTGATGGAGATGCTCGACATTCTGTGTTTGCATCAGGAGCTAAGCAAACAGGGACGTGTCATGCCAAAACCTCGTTTCAAATAGCATCAACCAGACACGTAGAGCATGTGTTGATGGCCCAAAAGAATATATTACACCCCCTTTAATCTACCCCATAGCAAAGTGTCAAAGGGGTTTGTTTGTTGACGCTTCATCCAATTTTTCGACATCCGCTCTGGCAGCGTCAATTCTCAATTGATCCTTCCCGAGCGTATTTTTTTAATGACGAAATTATGTCAAATTGGTGTAATTAAATCCACCCCACGGCACATTGGAGCAAAAAATGTTTTATCTTTGATATCATACAAAAAATTTAATGGCTATCAACAAATCGACTGGAAGCATTATTAAAACGACTTTGAATAATTAACCGCGAATTTTTTTCTTGGAAAATTTTTGGGACTTTTTTGTGGACTTGAATAAAGAAAGAAAAATAAAATTGCTCGCGTATAAACTGTTTTATCTCAGGCAATTATTCAGTGATGAATGTTGAATTTATTAGGGAACCGCATCATTAAATATTTCAATTTGCCATAATGGGCTTTTGCAGGGTTAAAATTTCAACGGTGAACCATTACTCAAAAGAAATAACGGAATAGCAATGAATCATTTTCGTGGTAGTCTAGTGTTGACAGTTATGTCGTTTGTTCATGTGACAGTTTTGTGGAAAGCTTTGTAAAATTAAATTAACCAAATTCTTAGCGTATGAAAAAACATATGAATTCGCAACCTTCGAATCATCGATTATGATTTTGTTATAAACTTATAATCGGTTAAATATTTTTTAATTAGTAAATATATTATAGTATCACAGGGCTTACATAATCAGACATCGTGTATTTGTATAGTGATCCTCAATTTACATGGTAAATACGTTACACATAGTCACAAATATTATTTAAGAATCTGTAGCATAAGCGATTTACCATCCCCACGTAGTAACGATGATAACAGTGACATCTTCCATCTCTCTTTAGGTGCAATGTGTTATTTTAACAGCACCATCTTGTGGTCCTGCGGAGACATTGCACCTGTAAACTGATCGATCGCTTCTTGCGTGTGCACCGTTCCCAGTTGGATAGTGACGCACAGGATGCGGGAGACGGGGGAGTCGTCGGTTAGCCTTGACTGCGAGAGGTCGTCCTTCCTGCAGCCATATCTCTCTCGTGTGGAATGAACAGTTATTTTGAGAAGAGAGTTTTTCTATTCGACGCCCGACTATTCCCATTCATTCGCCCAGCAACATCACAGCCCGATAGAAGAACGGACTGGCTAATTAATTAGCCTGGATAATCGAGAGTCTAATGCATATTTATTATATATAGAGCGAATTAAGTTTCAATATATAAAATAAATAATTATTTATTTTAATAAATAACTTGGCGTTCAATAGGGCGTTAATGCTGGTGTTAAAGTGTAGTGTTGCATTAAGCTTAGAGCAACGCAAATGATAATTACTCTTTCGAAAGGCAGTCTTTGGACAGCAGAGATTGTGGATCTAAAAGCTTTGTAGCATCGCTGCAATCGAAACAATAAAAAAAACGTTACTACATTGTAATAAAAGATCCTTTACAAGTGCTTCAGCTTTTGTCCGGATATTGCGGTTTTTATATTGCACGTTTGTATATCGGTGCTAAAATTTGTTAGGAATGCTAATGAATAAGCTTTTTATTGAATAGCAGCATTTTATAGAAACTAATACAATCGATATCATTATAATAACGTTTAAAAAGTCTTGCAAATATTGAGGATATCGATAATTAAGCCATTTTTTTCATTTTATTATTATTTTTTAATTATTGTAAATTATAAATAATTTATATTCTTCTACTTCTTTTTATATATCCATAAATTCTAAAAATGTATTCCTGAGCGTTCTTTCTTTGTGTGACCATGGAGTTATGATAAAATTAGACTCATGGTTAAATTGATCAAACTTGGGTGATTTTTTTAAATTTCTTACTAGGCTTTTTTAATTAATTATATTAGATTTTTGCAATGATAATTTGATTTGATTTAAAGTGATAAAATGAATGATTAATTACATACCTCACTAAGCACATTTACATTATTTGTGGTTTAAACTGGATTTATAGAGTATAATAGTTACACCATATTGCAATAGTCACTGTTTTCTTAAACTTAAAATTGTTATAAACAATTTACTTTTTGTCTCAATATAATCGAGGAATACATACATATATGAGTTTAATGATTTAATATAGATCAGCTTCAACCAATGATGTAAGAAAATCATTTAAATATTTTACATTTAACAATAAAATAGAATAAAACCCAAATTTCAACAATAGAATAGAAGGGAAAATAAATACTTAGGTGCTTATTTAATTTGGTGACTCAATGTAGTTTGGATGGGGAATCAAATCAAGTCATAATTACAAAATTATTGATATTACGACTCTTCATAATCATGACCTTAAGTTTAACACATATATTAAGCGAAAATTATGAATTGACATTGATTAAAAAATATTTGATATCGCAAGGATGCAAAATTTACGGCTTATTGGATTTCGAATTGCAAACTTAGGAAGCATATGAACGTTTTTTTCTTGCGACAGTTTGTAAGCGTTCTTTTAAGCTTTCAAAAGAACGCTGTTGTGAAATTTTCATTTCGTCCCAATAAGTCAACAGGAAATCCGAAGTAAGAATGTAAGAAAGTTTCTATCCCTGGGAAAAATGTATAGCCAAGAACGCGAAAGGCGGTCAATGTTTACCCCGATTCGATCCCGACCCAAAGTTTTTCCTGAATAATATGAATACAAAACGTGTTTACTTGTGGCCAACTGGGATAAATATCCCATCATTCTGTATTTTATCCCTCTAAAATTGGACTTTGAAACAACTATATCATTCCGAGTAAGCCGTTCAGTCGACAAAAGCCAAGATCTCCTCTCTATCCTGATGTTCTGTTTAATGGATCCTAGTGCCACTTGCAAGGAAAAAAGCCGAATATGTAAAATATGCTTAAAAATAAAGATATAAAGAGCTAAAACGATTCAACTATTGTATAAAATATATTTGAAAATTACCAGCTGAAATTCTATGACACTTTGAATGGTTATATTTAAATGAAATAGTTTCGAGTCGAAATCTGTCCTTAAGCTTTTGAGTTCTAAACTTATAAATAATTATTTTATAGACCAATGCAAATTTTTCCATTCAAGAAATAATTGGTTTCATTGGGTGATGATTTGATAGGCCGTTGAATGAAAAATCTAAGCAAAGATTACAATTTATGAAAAT
Organism: Stenopsyche tienmushanensis; assembly: GCA_008973525.1. Classification (NCBI taxonomy): domain Eukaryota; kingdom Metazoa; phylum Arthropoda; class Insecta; order Trichoptera; family Stenopsychidae; genus Stenopsyche; species Stenopsyche tienmushanensis. The sequence goes on from WACJ01000351.1 coordinate 229,825, forward strand.
GATTTAATTAGATTTTTCTATAGAGTAATATACTTATTTTCTTAAAAAATATAATTACCATTTTATTATCAATATTAACAACCTATCACATTTTTTAATCGATACTGCAGTTATGATCCGAGCAGATCCTTTTTTAGATGGCCACTCATCGTCTCAAATCATTGACAGATCTAATAAATAAATAAAATAATAAAACGGTGGATCAGCAATATTTTTTTATCATCGTAGACACTGTATTATTTGTATTTTCTTTAGATTAAAAAAAAAGCTTCATTTTGGTCCTTTAAGCTATATTTTTCTTGCTTATATGTAAAATTTTGCAAAACTTGCTTAAATGTTTTTAGATTTTATAAGATTGTAACTTAGATGAAGTTTTCGTCGTGGTGAATGGAATCGATCGACATTTTTAGATAAATACCAACAACTTTCTGTGATTCGCATAAGATTTTGCTTTATTCGTATTTTCGCTTACAATTTCCGGGAAAACTGGTGTTTGTTTTGGACCACCATTATTGCGATCCGTGATGCTGTTTGTACCATTGAAATGATTAATGGTACATTGCACATACATTTTGAACAAGTTGTGGTTTGACAGTTACAATGGAGTGAATTTGACAACACTTGGTCTGGCGATCTTTGTAAATTATCGATGTTTCTGTGCAGGGTGTTTTGCAGATGGATCAACAATTTTTTTTTTTGATGTTAGGGGGATCTTTTGCTACGTTTCACAAATAAGCCCTATATCTTAAATGTCAGGGTGTCAAAATAACTGTTTTTGTATTTCGCAATATATTTCGTGCTATTACGATCACAGATTAAAAATTTATGACGATTTAAAGGTGATTATTTTGTATTTTTTCTAAATGTTCTATTTCGACATCCCTGATACTAAGAATAAAGAACATATGTGTGAAACGTAGCAAAATATCCCCCTAATCACCTCAAAAAAAAAAATATAATGTCGGTGTGTTAAATACTCTGTATATATTTTTTAATTGAAAATTTTATCGCGGTTCCTATTTGAATATTAATGAAAGGGCATATATTTCTTGAAAATTTATTCCTTGGTAGATCCTTTCCAAACATATCCTAACGTTGCTTGTAGGCGTTCTACATTACTAATTGGGTTTTTATAGATTTCTCTGTCCATGTAATCCCGCAGGTGTACAAGATTGGGGTCAATATTCGGAAAAAGCCAATTTCGTGGGTGGATAATTTTCTTTTCTTAAATTCGGACAGATCGTTGAACAACACCGACGTCTTTATTAAGTAAATAAAAGTAGATTGACAAACACAATCTAGCATCTAGTTTGGGCTGTATGTTTATTTTAATTTGGACGGGGTGGTCAAAAAAAGTTTTCGCTCAAAATGTAGGCATTTACCACTAATCCAATAATGAAAACAAATTGAGATCAGTCTGAGAACTTTAGGATTATCCCCAGCGCTAAGCATATATAAAGGTCAGTGTTGTCAAAATTCGACCGGCCATATAAAGTGGAGAAAACTTAATGCGGATTATGTCCAGTAGTGGATTTAAACAATCCAATAGGAGATTAAACTGAAGACAGACTATTCAAGAATCTGAAAGCAAACTGAAGTAAATTGATCAAAAGCCCCGCGCTTGTTTGCTCAGTAAACTCGATTTATTCAGGGCCTTTCAAAAATTTAATTCAAAAACGTATATAATGCAAGAGATGGCCCAATTCTAAAACGTTTACTCGAGCTCAACTAAAATAAATATATTTTGTTTGGAGTTCATAGATCTCGAATAAGACGAAGTCGAAGCTCAACTCCTTCACGGTTGCCGTAATATTCTTTGAGCAATTAGGAGTTTAAGTGCAAAAAAATAATGAGCCATTATCGCGGTGATTAATAATGCCATAAACGCATATTCAAAAGGATAATTGGCCATTATTTTGATGAGATTCTCTCGAAAGGGCAGAAAGTTTTAATTATTTCGTTCATTAATGAAGACATTAACATCGCAAAAGTATTCCAGGGAGCGCCTTGCAATGGCTAGTTAGAATATTAAAACTGATGTTTTTTCATTAATCATAATATCTAACATGACTTAACGAAAATAAATCGGTCAAAATTTCGACTTTGTTGATTACTTTGCTAATTTAATTAGGTCTCATAATTGGACATGCTTGTTGGGCAAACGCCCATTTGTTCCGAGAATAAATATTTGGACAATAATTACATTTGAAAATTCGTACCGGTATAAATGTGCATTCTCAATACTATTTTTGCGGCGGTTTTACAGTTTTTCTTTAACTTCAAGTTAAACTTTTTTCATTCCAAGGTAAACCTTTTCATTTCAAATTTAAAAAAGTTATATCCTTGGATGAAGAATGCAATGTTTTATACTCCAAGTTGAACGTATCGAAAAAGAAAAATAATAGTTTTATGAGAAGATTGCGAGGTCCTAGCAGATTTTTACAGTTGTCATCTCTGCGCCTTGCGATCTCCGCATACAACTGTTTAACAACAAGGGCGGTTTAGGGTCTCGTTACTTAGGTTTGGAATATCATCGACTTCGGGGGGTCCGCACGGAAATTCGTTCATGGGTGTAGATCATATTCTATAGACATGTTTGGGTATGGCTTCCGATCGCAAGGCGCTCTTTCGATGTGTCAGCGGTCCAAAATTTGGACCAGTTGGACACGGAAACCTTGTAGACACTCCTTTTGATTTTAGGGTATTTAGAGCTTTCTGCATGTTTTGGGGGAATATATATTTATATATAAAATATTCCAATACTCGAATATTCGAATGTTTTAACAATTTTATATTCGATATTCGAATAATTTATTCCACGAATATTTGGGACCCCCAATCCTGTGGTCATAAGAAATGGAGAAAGAGCATGTCCTCGCGGACATGAAATTTAATTTACAGTTTTGCACCCCGCTGTGCACTTTTGTGAGCCGGCTGGCATGGTCCCTAATAGCGGGACCAATATACATAGCTCGGGTCACAGGAGGGTCCCATGTCGGTAATGTATAAACGTTTTTTTTCTATCGAACGCAAATTAAATACGAGTATTTTGCCGGTCTTTTTTTCTTCATCTTCATCATCGACGTGTATTTTTCGTATTTGCTATAGATTTTATTATCCTTCTGAAATAGTGTTATGTTGCTACTTATATGTTATGTGAAAAAATTGATTTGGTTGTTGATATGGATGGAATGTTTTAATATTATATAAGTAAACATAATAAAAATAAAAGGATATCAATTGACATCTTATAGTAGATATTAGTATGCCATATGGTCGTTTTAAATTCAGCAGAAAAAAGCAAGAAAATAACGCCAAATTAATTTAGCAATTGCAAGAAGCAGTCCTTGGAAGCTTCGGTAGAAATATTGCGAAATATTATTTTTCCGGTCATAAAAGTATTTAAATATACAATCATAATTTAAATACATTTCTATGAAAAAGCTTCTGCCACAAATGACTAAGAAAAGCATCAAATAGTACTGGGCAAACAAAATAAACAGGAAATGGCCCCGTATTAATTTTAACGATTTCCCCAATTAAGTACCGGAATCGAAAAAAAATCGAGCTAAAATATATGGATTCGACTTGAAATGAAGGTACCAAGGAAGAATTCCTGGAAAATATAAATGCTCATCGGGAATAAAATCAAAATATAAAAACGAAGCAGTAGACGATGGCTGCTGCTCAATGAGGCTTAAAACTCACCATTAAGAATCGAAGCCATCGCAGTTCATTTCGAATGAGGTTCACTGTATACATTTTTTAATTGCATGCCATCTGGAAATTCTCACAAAATGATATTTTAAAATTATCTTAGGAATATATTTCAAGTAACAAAATAATAGAATCTTTGTGATTAGAAAGTATCCCAAATGTCAATAAATTTTAGGATTTTGTATTGTTAACAAAAAGTTAAAGTATCTAGTTGACTTTTTTAAGGTATAATGAATTTTTCCCCAAAAATATCTGAAAATAGTGTTCACTAATGGGAAAAATACGCCTTTTCAAGTGGATATTAATGAAATTATAAAGCTCTTAGAATTTTCTATAGAGATTTTTTTCAAAATATACAAGTGCTTATATCATTTATTTTATGTGGTTTAAGGTGCTTATATAATTAACGGAATTAATAATACCGATGAGCACTATCATTATATTACCAGACTAATATAATGTCAGAATATTGATTTTTTAATACTTATTCACAGAAAAAGACTACATTCACAAGAACTAGTAACACGTGATGCTTAATCCCTTAAAGAGGTAAGACACAATGTTGTGCTTGAATTTCAGTGCCTCAGAAAGAGCATTCCTACACATTGAGCTCGGAAACAGACAGAGATGAAGAGTGTCTTGCACGTTGACTTTGGAGAGAAAAGAGACGAAGAGAGTATCTTGCATACATCGTACGATTTTTCCATTTTTCCGTTGACCAAAAATCAGTATGATTTTAAATTCAATTTTTTTTAAAAAAAAGTAACCGCACAATTGACCAAAAACCTTACAACTGAAAAAATATCAACGCAGCTACAATACGATGTCTTAAGACTGAAGTAGATAAGGAGGGTTATGTTATTAAATTAATATTCCATAAATAGTGTTCGGTGCAGTTTATATTATATGTAATTACTGGAAAACTTCCGACATAATAAAATATTTTTTCCTAGGCCACTGACCATTTTTAAACTTAATATTATGAGCTATTGCATAAAAACACACATGATCATAAATAATACTGTATTCAGCCAAAAAATTAAAAAATGATGTACACACATATTGTAAACTGTTAACAAGTAGAGAGTTTTCGAACAATGTGCCACTTAAGAATATTTTCGCGGCGCCACGGGAGCGGATCTTTGAGTGTTAAGATAACGAAAATTCCAATACAGAAGTCTAATTAATTATAAGCTCTAAGAATATTAATTGTACATAGTAATATTTTCTTTCGTTGAATATTATTTGAAAGCCAACATCGAATTTATTAAAAATATGATTTAAATTAGCATTTTAGGTGTCCATAGTGTTGTGCTTAGAGAGCAGCTATGTCTACAAAATATGATATGCATACATAACGAGAGTGGCAAAGACTTTTACGTAATGTAAGCTATACAGGGTCATATTGGTGCCATAGTCGTAATATCCTCGAGTTAAGCGCCTCTTCTTCCCCTCGGAGAGTTGCGCCCTGAAACTGAAACATGGCCGAGAATCACATGCCATAAAGCAAATGAGAGGGCGTAATGTCTATCTGCCCCCGATAAATTGCTACAGAATTACTGCCATGAAACCCCGGCCAAAGACAATGGACTTAAAGCACTCGCGAAACGCACGATGTGTCTATTTACAACTAGGCCGTGCTCCAAGTGGAGAATGTGGTTGGTAGTTGTGGGATTGGCCAAGTTTTTACTCTGGAGTGTATTCAACAAAGTTTGTAGAAATGACCATCGGAATTTAAGCGGCACCTTAAGAGCAAAATAAACTGCTCTGCGCAAAATCTGACTCTAATCTTGTTTATCGTCGTAAGTTTATAAGCCCATTAATAAAGTTTTTATTGAAGGGTTTCGATGTTCTATTCTGGCGAGAATTGTGAAGGCCTTTGGAACAGATAGCGAGCTTTATTGATGGTCCATTTGAACTTTAATCGAATAACAAAAGGAAGACGAATTATGAAAATGTTGAAAATGACATGCTGAAAAAAATTTGATCAAAGCAAAACAGCGGTATACTGTACAAGAAAAAGCGGATTACAATTTGATTTATTCTAAAAAATACATTATTTTTCATTTTTTCTACCCAAACAGATTAATTATTTAATAATGCATATAAAAATGATTTATTTTTTGTTGAAAATTATAATTTATTCTATGGTTAATCAGGTATCCAAAAATTATAGTCCCATAACAGCTTTGGTCTTACTTTTTCAAATATTTTTTTGCCGTAGTGAAAATGTCCAAGCCAGAAATTGATGAGACCCATTTGCAATCTTGTTTACTGTTTTAATTCGATAAAGGATTAAAAGCAAAAGAAGCTACCCAGAGCATATGATACAAATGGCAATATATTGAATATTCGAAAATGCCATAGATGGTTCAAAAAGTTCAAAAGTGGCGAAAGAGATTTGAATAATAAACCAAAATCAGGACGACCTCCAATAATCGATTATGACGCATTAAATTCTCTGGTAGAATCTGATCATCGAAAAACAATAAAGGAATTATCGCTAGACATCGGCTGTCCCTGGTCGATAGTAAAAGACCATTTGAAAAGACTCGGGAAAAAATATAGACAGGGAATTTGGGTACCGCACGAGTTGTCATCAACGGTCTTGGAACAACGGATAACCATTTGTTCATCGCTATTGTCTAGGTATGAAACGGATCCATTTTTAAAAAGGATCGTTACTGGAGATGAGAAGTGGGTCCTCTACAACAGTCCGAGAAGGAAAAAACAGTGGCTTTCTTCAAATCAAATACCTGTTTCTACCCATCGACCGTCATTATCCTTGAAAAGGTCCTCCTTTGTATTTGGTGGGATTTCTTTGGCGTAATTCAATACGAATTATTAAAACCTGGTCAAACTGTCACAGTAGAGATATACTGTGCACAATTAGATAGGTTAAAAGCGGAAATGCTCAAAAAGCGATCAGTGCTAGTTGACAACCAGAGAAGAATATTACAGCATGATAATGCAAGTCCACACGCAGCAAGGATTACGCAGAACAAAATAAGGGAGCTGGATTTGGAAGTGCTGCAACATCTACCATATTCTCCTGATACTGCACCTTCAGACTATCATCTTTTCAAGTCATAAGAAAAACCGGCCGAATTTTACGAAATAGGCATTTCTATCCGCTTTACATAATATTTCATAAATTTTCTTGATACAGACTTTTTGATGTCAATATTTGGTCTTCATATTTTTTCAAAAAAACATTAAAGAACAGTATGGCGGCTTAGAATCACATTTGTTTCCACTTTACCTGATCTAATAATGCTAAAAATGACTCAGTAAATAATTCAAAACTTGTTCATATTGAGGTTAATTAAATGTATAAAGAAGCATATATTTTTATTATATTCAAAATATTACATTTGTCTTAATATTTATGTTGAATATTTTAAGTTTCTCCAAACAATTCACCTCATCATATTAAAAGTCAATACACTAAAAGATCATCTTCATTAGCCATTAGCAAATATTTTTATAGTGATTTAAGCATCATTGAAAAATTAGATAATTATGATAATATGAATCAAATACGTATGTGTGTCAATTAAGCTTCCATTATGAATATTTTTATAAACTAAAGTGAATATAGGGGATCTAAAGTGAGATTTGTAATCAAAAGCCAACTTGAAATCATAGTATAATTTGCTTAAAGGTCACTTGAAATTATAATTGTTATTAAGGCTTCTTTGTTCTTTTTCTAGGAAGCTTAATGGAAGCTATTTTTAATATGTTGATAGTAGACATTTTAATATAATTCGTACGATGGAAATATAAATGAAAGTTAATTTTTATTGTAAGCAACGCTTTAAAATAGTATAATTTTTTGTTAGTCATTTAATTTTGGTTGTCGTTTAGTATTTATGATATTCTAATTTTATACAGTGAAGGGTTTAACTTTGTCTTTAGTTGTCATGGTGTTTCACTAGTGTGACACCGTGAAATATATATTTAAAATTTGAAACTTTATGCTGAAGTTTTACTTTTTTGAGGATCACATATTTAGATTAATCTTTATGGGTTAGATTACGTATGAATTTAATTAATGTACAGAGGTATACAATAATTAAATTATGTTGAGCTTTGTCTAAAATCGTTGGTTTTAATGTCGATCTCGTATATAATTAATAATCGTTTTACGATTGGGTCTTTTAATGTATTTCGGTGTGAGATCCTGCCTAATTTTCCATCTAAAGGCAAAACAATAAAAGGTCATTTGGGAACAAAATAATTTCCGACTTTGTTTAATGGAAATGAAACCTTGTTTTATGAGCCGGTACTTAAATATTTTATATATTTACGCAGGTCAAATTTTTGATTAAAGTAGGCCAAAAGTAATGTTTAAAAAATGTCTGTAGTATAAATAGATTTGATCTTGGATTGGATCTAAAAGATTGGGCTTAAATATAGGTTATATATAAACGCATATATATATGAATTACAAATATATTATATACGGCACAATGAGATAAATTATAATAATGATATATCATTAATCGACAGCGTATTCAATGTTAGCATCAAATGTTGATTTTCCGACAAGGAGAACCTAGAATATAACTGTTGAATAACGACACGAAAACGTTATCGAAGATAGGAAGCAATACGTGAGAAAAAAAAATCACATCAGAGAGTGCTCACTGAATAGAGAAGATAGAGATTTATGAAAGTCTCGAACAAAACTTCAGATGCTCAATACGAAGGATCGTGGATGGGTCAAGTGGTCTGGTGAAGGATTGGTTGCGAGCCTTCGACGCTGTAATTGGGTCACACCCTATTCTCCAAGGATTTCGTTTATGTATTTATCATTTCCACCCTATATTATAGCTTTCGCACCCTCGAGAAAAAATCGAACGATATACTCTAAATTTAATAACGCCTTTACATTTAGATCCAATTAATTGAAATGCCATTTGAACATTAAAAATATCAATAATGACGTTTTATATGGAATACATTAAAATTGTTTGCATAAGAAAGTGCCTCGAAAAGGATGGTTAAAAGCATTTTTAATAACTTGGGGCTAATGGTTGGACTCGAGCACCTGGGCACATATGCACAGAGCTTCAATTAAAATCGTATAGGGGAGCTAACGATTCCTTGTGGGGGTGCACAGGGATTAAAATGATATTTTAATATGGTAATAAATCACTTGTCTGTCAGGATCGTATCCAGTATCGCCGTGACAATGGGATCACATCTGTGATCCGTTTTGATTGATTTTATTTCGATGTCGATATCAATCCTCTGTTCGCGGATATGTGTTTATTTGTATCCGACATATTTGGCATTAATACTAGACGAAGGCTCTCAAACAGTTTTAAGGCTACATTATTTAAAGTATCTGAATATATGAGAGAATAATTAGATTTGTTTTCTTTTAGGTAAGGACTTGTTTTGGTTCGCAATTGCCTTCCACACATAGTTAAGAAAGATAAATATATTTCAATAAGAATTTTAGATTAGAGAGAATCTAAGAATGAATAACGAAATTATAATTATTTTTAAATGCAGCAAATTTAATTACTTGCGGGTAATAATTTCAATATTTACATTTTCAGAATAAAAAAATCGGGATAAATCTGGATCTAGACGATCGATTAAAAATGTTGATACTTGATACCGATCTTCCAATTTTTTTAGATATCTATTCTATCTAGAATAGCCTTTAAAATATGAACTCTGAATCCAATTCACTAAAACAACACATTATTTTTTGTCATTGCAATGCAATATGATCTCCCTAATAGTAAATGTATATCGAAGAAAACATTAGACATAGTATGTCCAGAGAAGTCGCATGCTAAATTGCCATCACACTATTGTTACCACAAGAAATACGTCTATTATTACCATAAATATAATGTACAAACAACTATTTTAAACCTATTTGAACTACTTGTAGTTGTTTAATTGTATATAAATTAAATAATTTATATAATTTTTGCACTCGATGGCTAAAATAAGTTTAAAAAACCATTTGATTACAGTGGGATTCTGATGTATTGTTCTTAGATCAATATTTATTACATATGAATATGGTTGTAGCTTTTCAAATATTATCGTGAAATAATTTCCGATGTAGGATTAAACTATTTGAGAACCTATGTAATTTATTACTGAATATAAAATGGGAAGATGATGACGAAGCAGAAAGGAAGTATTTTTCCAATTGCTATATTTTCCGAACAATGTTTTTTCAATACAAAAAATACTTTAGCATAGTATCGACTTTCAAGGCAAATGGAATATTAGCAATGTGCAAAAATATGTAAATTTCTTAAGAAATAATACAAACACAAACTGAGCTTAAAACACAATTTCATAAAAATTTTATAATATTTAGCTATATTTACCATTCTCTCTGATGTTACGGGTAATTTATCCAATCAATTCCTCTTCAATTCCTCAGAAATTCTCAAACTCTCAGATTATTATTGAGGATATCATTTTCATTTTTTTCGACTTCTTGCTGCTGATGCTATAAATTATCTGAGATGATATATTTTTTGAATCATTTCATTAGTTTTTAGCTTGAAAGTAAGCTTCGGGTTTGCTTAATAAGTACCCACATTTAACTGACAAAAATAATGTTTTAATATATTTATATGCAATCGTTGCTCAATATAATGAATAAGCATATATGAATCGATTGCATCAATTTTCGAAAGGGTTGCCTTCAAATTGCCGATTCGCTAAAAGGGTTAAAGAGGAAGTATACGTCGTTAAAGGAAAAACGGCGGACTGACGATTATCCGGATTCAGATAAGCCGGAGCTTAATTGCAATAAAAAGGGGATACAATTTATATCTTTCTTAAGTAAACACTTTAGAAAAATAAGACAGCATTAGATGTTAACTATGTATAAACACCGTTTCTTAAATTTTGCCTGAATGTAAAAAGATAATTTTGAAATATTTAAGCATACTTAAGCAGTTTATGCGTTATATGAAACAGAACTAGTACAAAACTGAATTAGGTTCTGAAAGTATTACACTCCAGTATTATTTAAGATTTTCCTTATTTTCTATTAACCACCTTGTAAGAAAAATATTCCCATTTTTAAAATTTTCTTCAGCAACATTTTTCAGTCCTTTTTTTTATAAAAAACTATTGTTTTCAATGATTTACATTTAGTTGAGGAATACTTTTTTCCCTCTTGTAAGATATAATTCTGATGGATATTCGTTTAAAACATATCAATCCAATTTTTCAATTTAGCTTGGACCTTTCTTTCTGCGTTATAAAATAAAAAGTTTAACAAATTAATCGTTAATTTTTTTTTTAAATCTACAAATTAAACTAATTTTTGCAAAGATTTTTTGGAGGTACATTTAATTGTTTTAAGAGATAAAAAAGAGATAAAGTTATGATATTAATATAAGTCAAAATCAGTGTCGATCTTATTCAAAATCCTTTGCAATGAGTTAGACATAAAATTGTCGTCTTATAGTGGTCGACTGTTTTTTTTAATACCATATTGATGCAAGCCATTGTATTTATTAATCAATGTGCAAATTAGACTGTTTATTGAAGTTGTTTTATTTTACCTGTGGGCAATTTTGTAACTATGATTAATTTTCACGCCAGACTTCGCTTTCTTCCGAAGCTGAAAACCTATTAACTCTTATTTTGTTTATACAGCTCTTAAAAGCGGAAGAGATGTATGTTTTCTTCGAAGGAAAACCTACGCAGTACATAATGAGATATTTAATTGGACCGCCGAAATCAAATAAAGAAATTGAAATAAAATACTAATTATTTGTCTTTCAGACTCGATTTCGATATTATCTTGGAAATACTAAAATCGTTTATATTTGTATGCTTTATTCCAAGAAAAAAAACCCCTAATACACAGAAGATAAGCTGTCAGATGAGAGAGACCAAAGAAATATTTTATCCGCGGATTTAAGAGGATTCTTTTAGTTATTGGTTTCAATCATTGATCTCGGTTCACCTTTGAACTGCTTCAAAGAGTTTATCGTTGGGGGTTGAAAGTTTGTTTTGAGCTACAATGATTGAGGAGTGGCTTTTGGGACTCTCAAAAGTATTTTCGGGTGCATTTAATGAAATTCCTATATGTTCACCTCTGATATTTTCATTTCAAAAAAATCAAATAAATCGAAATACTCTTGGCTATAAAAATATATTTCATGTCGTTTGGATATAGAGAAAGGTGAAAACCTTGACTTCATAGCACAATATTTGAACGAAAAATGCTCAAATGCACATGCAAAAATATATTTCGTAGTGAAGTTTGCTGGCAAAAAATAATACAAGCTTAAAAAGTGCTCTAGAACTGAATATTCAATCCAACAATTTCATTGAAATAATTTCAATAGTACATTTTATCTTAAATGTTTTATCATACTATATTTCCAGAACTAAGTGCTTACATAGATCAATTCTGAATTTTTATTGTAAAAGTTTGAATTTAAGTCTGATTTCCTGGATCTGAAAAAATTAATACTTAGGCAATTTATAAAGTCATTCAGGACATCCTATAAATGATTGTATTTGCCACAAAAAATTAAATATAATTTATATACATTTATTACTATTTAAATTATATTTCAAGTATTACAGATATCTTTTAAATATTTTCTTACAATTAAGTCATTTTTTTAAGATATGTGTTAGTATAATTGTTGTGCTGTTTATTTGTAATGGAAAGAGCTTGGAAGGAAAACATCATCTCCTAAAAGCTCTTTCATTGAAAACAACCCTTAATGGGAATGTTCAAGTATAGTGCAAGACAATGTTATGCTTTCGCACGTGTAAAATAATGATACTTTAAAATTAAAAGAGGATGTCAAACGTTCCTTCAGGGACTCAAAATGGGCAGAGTATTGAAATTAACATCTTTGGGGAGTAATAAAAATGTTTGACCTGGCCAATAGTGTAAAAGAGAAAAGATAATTAAAATTAATTAGCGCAGAACATTTTCATTCGCATATTTCGATATGATGATGATATTTATTTGTTTAAAACATAGATCTTCAGATCTTTTTGGCTTTTTGACCACCTGATGGTTTTCTCTGTTTTTAGGTAGACCCCCTGATTTCCTAATATTGACGAAACTCATATCAATTTTAAATATATTTTTGAAGACGACATAGAGCTACTCACTTTTATAGAGCTTATTTAGTGGCGGATTTGGCACTTGAGCGACCTTTGGCGCAAAATTCTGATACATGCACGGTTTCCTATTACGATTTCAATATTACGCGGCGTCAGGGCAGAGAACTAGATTTTTAATTGAAGCTTAAAATTTCAACCACAGTTTATATAATACATGCCGCGGGAAAGTAAAATCGTGCATTTCAAAGAATAAACATATTCTTGGGCAATTTCTTGAACACCTTGAATTACGCAGTGGGTTAAAAACTTTTTGGGGCCCCTGAATTTTTGAACTATCTGCGTTCCACCACAGTATACTATCTGTGTTGAGTGTGAAGATGAATTATTAAATTTACCGGAAGCCAAAATTTTAATGACGACCTGTCTAAATGGGATCCACCCTCGTGAGCTCCCATTTACATATTAAACATCCCCAATTTTTACTCACAGACACGAGCCCCTTGCAATATGAAATCGACCCCTGGGGGCGATATTGACCACTTTGGGAATCACTGGTTTAAAATAAATGTTTGTGTGTATTACTGTATTAATGGCGTATTTAACGCTCGATCAGAGTGGGAAAATACGTGTTTTTGGCATGCAATCAAGGTGTCGGAGGAATAATGTAGGAAAACGAAATTACGCATTGGAGAAACATAGGCTTTTTTGGCATTATTAGAAACCACTGGTGTATCCCAAAAGGTTCTTTTCGAAAGTGGAATGGATATAATCACCCGTCCCAGTAAATTATCGAAGAGAAAATCTCCTACATTTTCCGCAGAAAACAAATAAATTTTCTATTCTGGACGCGTAGAAGGCCACGTAATAGGAATGAAACTCCCCATTAATGAATTTCACTATTGAATGATTTTATAAAATTGAATATCCCGAGTTAACATTTTATCACTATTTTTTAAAGTGCTCAATAGTGGTTCAATGGGCGTTTTTTTAAAGTCTAATAAATCTTCCGGTGAGATCTTTCTTGCGCAGATTGAGAGCGAATGCGAATAAAAGCCGGAAACCTCTCACGTTCACGTAGAATAATAGAAAAAATATATGTGTATGAAATAACTGTCAAGGGAATGAGCCCCAAAAGCACACAAAGAGTTTATGAATATTTATTATAAGAAAGGGAACGTGAATCACGGATTGTCGCAGTCAAAGCAAAATTGAGAATTATTATTTAATTATAAAGCTGAACGCGAGTCTTCGTTTTCGTCTATGAGAGAATTTGATTAGATTCACTCGTTTTAACCGATTGTTTTATGTTATAGGATACCGAAATAGTTTTAATACTATCAAAAAAGATTCGCATAAATCAAGTATATAATTTAAACAAAATAATTCAATAAGAGATCTATAATACTTCTATATTTATTGCAATTTTAAATGCTTTCAAAATATCGTGAAATGCATCAACATTTAGTAAAATTAAAACATTATCACATTTTTTCACTAGAAACTCGTTATTAAAGACTTTCTGAAATGGTAGAAGAATTTTGCAGTTAAAATTTACAGAGAAAACAATCATTAGATTTAGTTGAATAAGATGTGCTGTGAAAAATACCTAAGAGGAGCAATTGGATATCTTGAATGAAATTGATGATCTATTAATCAATTGATCAGCATCTTTTGTTCGTCGCGAAGTAAAGAAGAGTAATGAAGTTTGTCTTATCTGCTTAGAATACAGAACAATAAATAATACAACTTCATCCTAATTTTTGTTTTTTTTTGTGCTCATGTCATAGTATAAGCCCCCTTATCATCTTTAACCGATCAGTATTGGACCCTTTCGTGCATTACCCCGATAAAATAGATTTAGCTCCAATATGGTTGGTACATTGCAATAAATTTCAATGTCGTCGAAAAAGCAAATTTGTCATGCAGCATAAGGAAATTGAAAAATATTTGCGTTCATGTGTTGATTTCAATTTAAAAAGTGGCATTTGCAAAATATCGTAGTTATTTAAATTAAAGTTTTATGTTCTTCTTTATTGTGTTATACAATGACGACAACACTGTTGCAAAATATGATGTGATGGAAGACTGAAATATTAAAATCTTGTTTTTATGAGCCGATATGAATACTTGAACAGCCTCTAAAGAAGCACTTGTGATCTATGGATATAATTATTTTTGCAACATTTTCCGCGTGGAAAGTAAATATGTGTTCGAAATTTATGGTTTGTAATTTGAAACAAAGGTTTGAAATTTGCATTGTTGCTGTACAGTGCTATAAATATTGTTTCTAAGCACGGTATGAGTAATGGGAAGATTGTATTGATCCCTTTTTCCCCGAATCGAGAAATTTTGGTTTAGGGCATACGTAATTGAAAAAGCTAATCGGACAAAGGTTTGACTTTATTTATGTTGCATTGAACCCTTTATGTCTTCTGTTCGGGACGTTTTTGCAAAAAATATGTTCACCTCCTGGGGTCGTAATGCGACATGTCGGACTGTGTTACAGTCAATTAGCTTTATAGTGCTTCTTTATTGGACGGGCAGAGGTTTCCTGTAAATCAAGTTTCTCTTTTTTGGGCTATTTCAGAATGCGTGGACCACGCACGCTGTCTTATGATATAAAAGGCACAAATCAAGTTTCAGACACTATATTTAAGGAACGTGTCTGAAAAGAGGAGCTGTGGTTAAACGAATTCTCTCCGATTTCATTCTTCAATGGGCTCACTTGAAAAGGCACGCCCTGGGCCCAAATTATTTATGGGTAAAAAAATATTTCCCTCGGTGGGCATGTATATCAGCATACATATATAAAATACGTGTCCTTTGAGACTCCATGGCTCAAATTGAACGCGAAAAGGTATTAAGCTGTAGAACTTTTAAGTATACGTTAAAAAATTGATTTTGAATGTCAATCAATGATTCTCATAATACTTTGGTTTGGTTCTTCCTCTTTCTTGTTTAATTGCGCCAATATATAAACATTATGAAGTTAATCACTGATACACAGAGATATAGAAACTACTGGTGTTTAAGCATTTTGAAATCATCAATGAGCCAAAAGCGATCATTGTTTGCAGTCCTCGTTAGTTTCACAATTGACGATATATCGTATCTTAGCACTCCACGGGGTAATGAAATTTGCCAATTTTCAAACTATCAGGAATTAATCAAACAAACTTAATATTCTATGGTAAGTAAATTAAATGGACAAAATATCTGTGTAGTTTTCTCATCTATATATGAAATCACGTTTTTACCATAAATTGTAACTTGCCGTAAGAGCACTTTAAAATATTCTTAAGAGGTCATATTCTCTCAGTTAACAAGTGATGCTATTCGTTTCAGTATTTCTGAAAAAAAATTTTTAGCGAGTCAATTTACTGTAACGTTGCGGTGGGGGTGCTCTCGAGGGCAGAGTCCCCGGCGGCTCTCCGCCACCCACGTGCTCGTCGGGATGGCTGTGCTAGCGCATGGGTCTGTTCTTCTATCGGGTCGTGATGTTGCTGGATGAATGGATGGGAATAGACGGGCGTCGAATAGAAAGACTCTCTTCTCAAAATAATTATTCCATAAGAGAAAGAGAGAGATCTGGCTGCAGGAGGGACGACCTCCCGCAGTCAAGGCTAACCGACGACTCTTTCGACTCTCGCCTCCTGCGCGTCACTACCCAAACGGTGCACGCACAAAAAGCGATCCGTCGGTTTGTAGGTGAAATGTCTCCGTAGGGCCACAAGAGATGGCGTTGTTAAAATAACACATTGTACCTAAAGAGAGACGGAAGATATTGCTATTAATCTGGCGAATTAAATCGCCCACGCTACAAATAATAGGTGTATATGTTGACGAAATTGAAGATGCCAAGAAATAAAATGCATTTTAGTTACCGTACAAAAATATGTATTAAAAATAGTAAAGAAGTAGTGTTCGATGATTAGTTTTATTTTCAAAATACTTTGGTTCCATTTCATAAATCATCATTAATCGATATGAGAAAAAATCTTTTGCTATTTTTAAAGCTTATTTTAATCATATTTTATTTAAACAAATGTTTGAGAATCCCTAAACATCAGCTTATCACACTTTTGAAATTGACGAAAGGCCTCAAATGAAACAGGCTGTATGCGCACAGGAAATTATTGTGTATAGAGCAATATTTCACGTAGGAATCTCTGGTAAATCCGATACCTTTCTGACTTCATCTTTTGAACAAACTCCGGGATTATCATTCTGTTGGTGGAGAAGATAACCATAAATATTATCCTATAAGTGTATTTGAATATCTTCGGGTGACAAAGAGAAATGTCGAAGCATCCACAAGAGAGAAATATATATATATATATCTGAAACGTATACGAAAAAAAGTTATTTTCATAATATGACATTAAATTATTTGAAATTAAATTTGAAGGCGTAATGATAAGAAGATTCAAATAAATCTTATAATAAAAATTAATATTGCCTTCGGAAACAACGGAAGCTTCGCAACTCTCGAGTTATATCATTATTTGAACTTATCTCTTAAATTGCACAGATGCTGTATTTATTTGGTCTCATTTCTAGCTTTTTTAACGACCTGTCTTAAAAACAAATATTTACTTGCACAAAAAAAAAGCATATCGGAATCTTATATCCATAACGATATAATGCAATGAATAGATGGCATCCCTCTATCTGACATCATTGGAGCGTACTATACTGATCGATCTGGACACGAATATCCTCGACAACTTCAAAAAATAGCGGGGAGAAGACATCCTCCTATCTGACACCGCTGGAGCGTATTACACTGACCAATCTGAACACGCAAATCCTCGACAACTTCAACAGCTTATCCGGGATTCCCATATCCAACACGGTTCTCCAAAGTATTCCCGGTTGATGCTCTCATAAGCCTTACACAAATCAATGAAAATGTGGTCGAAGTCGACACCGTATTCCTACATCTTTTGTAAAAATAATCTTTTTACAAAAAGTTAGTCCGCCGTAGATAGAGTTGGCTTTTGTGGCATTCAAAACTAAATAAAAAAAGCAGCATATAATGCCGGATGTGTACTTGATTAGTTTCGGGTCTGAACATTTTACCCTTAATAAAAAAATCTGTTACCCAAAAATAATGTTTAACAAATACTTCTACATATAAAATAACGTATAAAGATGTTTCTGTAAGTTTTCAAAATACGCGAATACGTTTCGATACCCTAGTACTATTTGTAGAGTGCTATAATTTCAACAGCAGTACAAATTTATCTATTTCGTACTAAACTTCTCCAATTCAAATGATTTGATAGCTAAAAATAATTCATATAACGTTGCTTCCAAATAAAAAGAACATTAAATATGAGAATGATAACAATTTAATGTTTTTTAAATTATAAGTTTTTAATTATCATCTTGTCTTTATACAGTCAACCCTTCTATAGCATCAAGGCTACGCTATAGAAACGAAACACTGTCCGTTTTTAATTTTTTTTGTCCTTAAGAGATATTTTTGGATCAAAACTCTTTATCTATTTAAAATGAGATTAAATCAGTCGCTTTAAGAAATGGAACAATTTTACAAAACTCAAGGGTAATTATAAAATCCAATGATTTATTTGTTCTTGCTCTTGCTCGTTGAATTTGCCTCTAGCATAAATATCTGATTTTACATTGATCACAAATGAAAATTAAATCCAGATCCAAATAAGATTGCCTTTAAAAATATGAAAAAGAATATGGAATGCTTTACCATTCTGTCTTAGATGAATATATATTCAATGCTGAATACTAAAACTTCTTCAAAGTTTTGCTTCAAATTGCATTTCAAAAGTTCGGTTTATTTGCTAAACAATACGACTTTTCTTCAGATATTTTGCTGATATTCTCTAAAAATTACTCACAGTGGATGCAATGAATTCAGTATCATTCATCATATTAATAATTGAATGCTTGATCTTTTTCTCTAGAGTAAAATATTGGTTCTTTCTATCCTTCAATAGCAAAGGATAATTATGAAAGTTAGCTTGATCGATCACAATTTAAAAGTTAACAAGTTATTGTCATTTAAAAAATCAGAGCTTATATTTGAAATTAATGTAAAATTTTGATGTTTTCGTTTTCAATTAGTAACTAAAACCAACAAATGCATCGAATGTAGTTCAAAGGATGACTTTACGAAGTCATAAACCAATATCACTGGCTTATTTGTTATTCGTATGAATTCTTAAGCCCTGCTATAGCAAACTTTTTTTATTGATCTCCTTTCAGGAGATGAAAATCACATGTCTAACAAAGAACTGGTGTTGACCCATTATGCAGCTTTGTTAGGGTCCATAAAACATTGAAGATGTGTTCTTTGCAAGATTTTTGAATAACTCATTTCTTCGAGAAAATATATTTTTCAACCCTGAATATCTTTAAACGCGAAGAGACGCCGTACAACGGATTAAATTGCTTTTAGTAAATGCAAATTTAACGATCACATTCGCCCTTCAATACCGCTTTGTTTGTATTTTCTCAGGAGATTTTCTGGATGAATAATGTTTATCCCGGTCGTGATATTTCCAAGGCCGTATATTTTTTGAATAAACACTATACAAAACGCAGTAGGGACGTTTTCTCAAAACGGTTAACAATTAAACACTTTGTAAGTTTGTACGGGGGATTACTGTGTTTGACATGAAGATTAATTGCCCTCCTGGAATTACAAACCCGTTGACCCTCGAAGATTTATATGAACATAAAATAAATTGTCAACCTAATGGCGATGGGAATATAGGTTTTCAAGCCTCAAAGACAAAGTAAATGTCTACATAAGGGATTTAGAAAAATGGCTTGCCCGCTGCGCGTTTATTGAGACCGTTTGACATGAACAACGTAATGTATGTCTTTTTGCAATGAAATTTACTCTGGACGATCAATATCGCACATAAAAAGACGTTTATAAATTAGACTAACAATGATTTATGGTCGTTTTTCTTCCGAGATTGCGTATAAAGGGAGGACGCGAATTGTTAAGAACTTCCTGTGTCTCAAAAACACTTTCCATGTTTGCGCGATATTATATGCATGGTGTAATAATAACCCATTTCGAGTGAATATGTTTGCGGCGTTTCAACTTTTTCATTTTCAAAGACAAGTACACTCGTATGAAACTATTGTTACGGAATAAAGTCCGCAATTTGAATTTTTCCCTCTTTGAATGTAGGTCAGTGTTTTTCAAATAGGGTTGTGAAATAAAAGTCTGCTAGTTTGAAAATTACAATGGTATTAAAATTAGTTCTTGTGTAATATATTGATCACCCAATGTAAAGATTACATAATTTAAAAAAAAAACAGTATTTTAAGATAAGATATTACTAACACTATGCAGTTACGGAGCTACCATTTGCATTGAGCAAGCAAACGATTCTTTAAGTGACAATTAAATTTACTACATATTCAAAGCTTAATTATGTTAGTATAGGAAACCACTTCATAATGTTAGTAGTTAACACATATTTTATTAAGTTGACGGGCTGAACCAGCTGGCATAAGCCCGCAATAAAATAAAGACAACAATATTTTCGACCGATTGTAAAATTTAAATAGCCGTGTTCTATGTTAAAATATAGCGTCCGATCGCGAGGCGCTCATTCGTCATGTCAGCGGCCCGAAAAGCGGACCGATTAGACACACGGATTTTGTAGCCACTCCGTCCTCTTTTAGCGCTTTTTGCGGAATTTTCGGAGATAAATGCGTTCCTTGGGCCTTTTATGATCTGTAGGATCACGGAAGCCCCCTCAGAGGCTAATCTACATAGGTAGCTCGCGCCGTTGATCTTTCTCTTTCTAGATACTCCTAACAAAATAATTTTATTCTTAAATATATTAGTAATTTTGGACGATTTTGATTTATTTCTAGTTAAGTAAATCTGATTTGAGCAGATCATCTGAAAATATGAACATTCCCAATCTTTCAAAATTATTTAATTTGAAAACGAGCCGTCATAAAATTAATCTAGGCATTATTCCACTAGGCCAAAATATAGCTTATATTCCATGATCAAATGCTTATGTATTATTTATTGTGCAAATAAAAGAGAGTTGTCTCTTTTTGATTGTCTCTCTGATGATTTCGGTTCGTTATCATAAAATATAATTCATCAATAACAGACATTATTTTTATTTTTGGGGGAATATACAGATGATATCGATATATTCTTTGGGTTTACCGAATGATCCCTATAGAATTTTAATACTACTTGCAAGCCCCAAATGAGCTATTTGGTACCAAACAATACAAAACATAAAAACGCCCCTGCAATGTTTACAGTCTTTTCCCGCGACTCGATCCGCCAATAAATCTTTATAGTCCATGTTAAACGGAAGTCGCGCAACACTTCGTCTTCTTAATCTTGGTCACATGTACTAAAAACTAGTTCTGCAAGACCGTGGAAAAGGAAGCTTTACTTCCGGAAAATAAAAATCCCGAAATAAAGCATCGAGTGAGACTTGCATAGAACTCATGGACCAGATTCTGCATGAGAAGACACCTCTACTTTACGCTGTCTCATATTTCCCAATGCCGCTAAGTGCATAGATGCACCTCCATTACATATGTTCACGTGCACTAAAACATATAGATCTTATAATACTTTATGTTCATATATAAAACCAATATCAATAATGTATCCATAAATGCAAAATCATGTGTTCATTTTTTTAAAAATATTAATAAACGCCTAAAAGAATTAGAAAATTTAGACAAAAACTCTGTATTTCCTTAAATATCATAATTCTTTAGCAATTCATCGTATTAAAACCACATTTGGAATGTAGTTTTGTATAGTTTATTTTAAAATTTCACTATGGTAAAATGAATGAAAATCAAATTGCAGCTCGTATGCTAATAAAAAATAATTGTATGGGTTTAAAATTATTTCTATCAAAAGTGGAATTTAATAATTTAATCACTTTCCTATGATGATTATTAAATTAATTTGATGTCATTTTTTCCACTATCTCCTGATATGAGGCATATTTTGATACTTGGATAGCATTATTTAATATTAACTAATTTGACAAGTACATATCAACTCTATACAACCACATCATTTCAACGAGATGAAAACATAGTGAGTATGAAAAGTATTCATCATATTTCAAAACTCAAGATGAAAAGGGAAACATTTTGAAGTTAAGTGGAAGACGTAAGAAAATGAAGTTGCTGACAGATTTCAATGAGAAGAATTTTGCAAAATAATGAAAAAAAAATCGAAGCAATTTTCTCTTCTGGGATACTACCATTTCATACCATTTTCATGGATCGCAATTGCTTTATAGAAATTCTAAGAATTTTGCATTCAAAAGTGTAGCTAACATTTGAGGGGAGCAACATTTGCTTTTGTATTTGTATTGAAAACAGTTGAAACTATCATAAGCTAGCTGCAAATATCACGATTGATAAAAACTATTCCAAACCAAACTATATGTAGGTTCACCTTATACATACAAAATAAGTCAAAATGGGTTATATAGATGAAACAAGATCAACATACGTTTCATTAGGAGAGTTCATCGTTTTGAAGCTCAATGAGCCGGGTTCAATAAACCGAGTTATTCCTCGACAGGAAAGTTTTACGAAAAACTTTTAAAGTTAGAGCCATCCATTAAAATATGAAAAAATGCCAAAATCTTTAGAAATCGCGAGAAAATATGGTGTGATTTGTAATTGTCGTAGATCGTTAAAATTTTAAGGTTCATTATTTGGCACACCAAGAAAAACGAATTAATAAGGCGACATTTTCAGCATCCTCAAGTAAAATTACTTCGTTTATGTCAAATATATAAGAAATTGTGCTAAATAAAATAGTGATAAGGAATGATAAATATATTATGAATGCAAAATTTTCTCAGTAGAAGAAACAAATATAAACTTTGCTATTAAAGACTTTCTTAAATTTAAATTTATGTGTGTGTAAATTAAACTTTATTCAAGACGATTATGTGTTTTTTTAAAAACTATGTTCTGTTTTGATTAATTTTCTGGTGCTTACTGAAAAGAGAAGTACATTTAAACCTTTTTTTGTGTGATAGATGCATTCCGCGAAAAATCGCACAAAAAAAGCTATGACTTACATAGAAAAAGTGAAGATATGTTCCATAGATTTTAAAAACCGCATAACTTCGAAATCGCACAAAAAGAGGTTTGAGTGGATTTACAGCAAAGGTGTCAAAATATGTCTTTTATTTCTAATTTTTTTTTGGCCTGATGATGGGTTTAAAAGTCGAAAAGAGTCACTTTCTAAATTGGTTTAGATTTCATTAAAACAAATTTTAAAAAAATAATGTAAGTTTGTTCAAATTAAATCCAGTAAATACATCAAAACTAGTCATTTTTGATATAAAATCACATATTTATGATTAGGAAAGTATATATATATATATATTTTCCGATTTCGTCTAAAATGAAAAACTGAAATATTCCAGTATCTAGGCTAGAAAACTTTTCATATAATGGCCTTTCTCCGACTTTTACTCATGGCTACTATAAAAAAAGGAAATAAATCCAACGCTAATGGTAATATTCTTTATCGCTAAACTTTTAAATGTAATTTTCACTAGTTCTTAGCACATAAAAATTGTATTTTAGAAGTACACTCTGAGGCTAACCGTAAAGAAAGTTTATAAAATTTTTAGCATTATAGACAAAAGACCTCAGCAAGTTACATTGCAATTGTCACTTAGAAACTTTATTATCTCATCTTGCTTTCAACCTTAATATACCAAACTAGAAGTATTACATAATTTTTGCATCAAATAAAAGACAGAATTTTATATTACTATGATTGTAAAAGTGGAGATGTTAAACGAATAAAGGCGGATTTGTACTTAGTTTCCTTTGGGGGTTGAATTTGAGCTTGAATATAATAATATGCGAAAAGATATCCATAAATATATAAAATATTAAAAACATAGAAAGCTTCATGGAATATATAATATTTTATAACCGGAGTCGTATATTCAACGCAGGATTTTCCTTTATGAGATTTCATACGGATTTATCTATACGTTGTCGCTCATATATACGTATGTATTTTTTATTTTCTTAAGACATTTCCTATTCTGATATTTAGAATTAAAGTCGATGTACATCAAAGCATTGTAATATAATATAAGCAAATTCTTAGCCAAGAATATTTGATATATCATTTTTCCCTATTTTGGGTTTTCGTTAAGCTTCATGGGTAGAAAATTTTACATATATATTTTTAAATAATGCTAAAAAAATACTTCATATTTTATGTAATAAATTCCAACTTATCTAGAAACAATATATCACTTTTACTATTTCAAATGTATCATTGTATTATATTAAATGACCTTTAACACAGCCTATATCGCTTGTGCTTCCGTGGAAACGCTTAAAAATGAATACGTTTGGTTAACCTTTTGAGTGAGCAAATTTAAAATTGTTTGAAATTTTAAAAAAATATTAAAAGGGGATAAATCAAAATTATTTAGCATTTTTTTTGAAATTAAAGTCAATAAGTTTAGAAAATGTTACTATTTCATTAAACAATAAATTTAAATTTAAGCACATAGAACAACCATGGCTGAAATAAATTTGTCGATCGGAAGAAATTACTTCCTTATTCGTTTGGAGTTCGGCCTCTAAATATTTCATCATTAGCACTCCAATAAACTTCAGCTCCTCACGTTGTACTGCAGAACCTCCATAACAAATGGGAAAAGTTAAACATTATTTCAATTCCAGGAATTTCTCATTTAACATTTATACAAATCTATTTGCTGCAGAATTTTTGTAAACATTCGATACATGAAAATTTACAACCGCAGAAATATTTCGTAAATTGGAAAAATATGCGAACATCGCAAGATTTATCTTTGGGCGTACACATTTATGATTCTATTATTTATCATTAATTTTGTCATGATCTTGAGCCTTTTTGTCCTGATGGGATTCGCTTTGAATACGAATGTTTCGTCTTAGCTATAGAATGCTACGTGCTTCAGAGTTGAAAAAGGAGGAATCGCTTTCGAATGTCTATCCGAGCTTACTGTGGTTCCTTTGCAGGATATGTGGCGAAGGATTTAATTAAAGAAGGAAGGATTCCTTTACGCGCAATCTACACGATCTTCGTTTGTAATGTTAAATCTCAGCTGTTGCAAAATGAAACGAGCTTAGTTTCAAAAAAAGATTCTACTGCTAAAAATAAAACTTCACATAAAATATTTCATTTAAGCACTTCGACTGTAATGGTTTTAAGCTCAATATCGTTACTTTGAATTGGCAAAAGTATATTTTTATTAAATAATATTATAAATATATTTTTCATAAAATCTTACACAATTCCATTAGCTTGGCAATTATCCAAAGTCCATAAAATTCGGTTGTTCATTCTTTTGTTAAGTGTTTTCTTTTTCTCCAAGAATAGTAAATCAAATTAGACTTACGACTTTAGGTATTTTTCGTTTTGAATTTCAGACGTTTTTTTAGCATAAGCCTTTTTTTGGCATATGTTACGATTTAATTCTATGTATAATCATATAACATGGTAAATTAATTGAAATACTGGTTATAGTCAGTTTGAATGCAATATCAACCCAATAGGTACTGAAATCTGGAGACAGAGGGCAAAGTTGTGCCGTAAACGAACCCCTACACGTTTAAACATTTTCAATATGTTATTTTTTAAAATAGAAACTCACAATTGTGTATACTTACTATTTAACAAAAAATCGTATTCTAATAAAACTTTAAATCGCTATCGTCGGATAAGCTATTAAGCTCTTTCAACAGAGATAAGGCGACTTAAAAGATTTGTAATTGACTGATTGATTGTAAATTCCTTTGATATATGCATTTTGTCTTATATGTCTTTCCCTCTTATATTTTTTATACTATTTTACTAGAGTGTACTACCTAGCTCTTTATCTTTTGATGGTCTCTTGATGATGATTTACCATATACAATTAGTTTTAGGGCTAATCCAGTTGATGCTCCTAGCATGTAAAGTCGTATTCCAATATGTGGCTTTTTTGTATTGACGAAAAATCAAACGGCCTTTCCAAGGAACTAACGATTCATCTATCGACAGTTGTTTGTGCGAATCATAAATTTCCTCATTCATCCTTCCATTGAAAAAAATCAATCAATGCAGAGATTTTTGCAAAGCTCGACAAAACGTCCTCGTTGTTGAAGTGCAATGCCTGTAAGATAAGTAATAATCTATCTCTAGACATATGTCTAGAAAAATTGAAAGGATCATTTTTCCTCCAGTAATAACACAATTGGCTCAAACGTATTGTCCCGGTGCGTAACAATAAGCCTAACCACAATCATTTCGTCTTTAATGACATCTTTCCATCGTACGTTTTTTTCTTGTACCACCCTCTGATTTTGATAATTATTTAACAGCATTCAAGTTGGTATAGCTTATCACAAAGCTATAAAAATTGTCGTTAAAAATCAAATCAAAATAATCTATTGGTTTTTGCTCGATATCTAAATTTTCAATCCGGATATTTTCGAAAATGGCATAGACTTTGATTGTTTTTTTTTTATATTCGACCATATGTAGCTTCAAAATTTGGCGTTCTTGGCATTTGTGGACTCATTTGATCGTCGTCATCATTTTCAATATCTGAATCGTCATCGATGATCATGATAAAGTCATCATCACAAGTCCCGAAATGAATCATTCATATTATCTTCGATCGACGGACAATCCATTTTTCAGAGTAAATGTGTTCTTTTCGACATAAAATTAAAATAAAACTTGTATGATTATAAATACACAGAGATTACCATACTATATTATTCAAATTTACAAATGCAGCCTTAACTTTAAGCTAAAATATGTTATAAGCCGTATATTGATATAAATGGCATTTATACACATTAAGACAATTTCATATGACTTGTTATCCAACATAAATAAATAAAAACGCCTAATAAAAATGGCATATCGCTCGTATTTGTACTATTGTATAATTTATTAACAATGAAAGTATTGTATTAAAAGGGCAAAGTTCAAATAATACATTTTTTACCTTTCTTTGTTTTTCTCAAAATTACATATACAATAGTAAAGATAGTGATCGGCCTTGTCAATTTCCTTCGAATGTATATATTTTATTCCATAACGCATTACGTTTTCATAGTTCTACATCTTATATGCCAATCAATATTTTGGCGATTTCAAATATCCTCAAAATGTGTGTTAAAATGACAGCATTTTTTTTATAAAACGTATTTTATTCTCAATAATGTTGATCGTTTATTATCCACTTGCTATTTATTTCATGTCAAATGTTTATGAAATATGCCGATCAAAGTTGAAGTTTAGCGGTACAACTGCCAGAAACAGAAAGTAGAACTGCCATCGCCCGCAGCAATTAATATGCATGCTTTTATAAAACCTGTTTTTGTTCTCAATACAATTAATATATATTTTTCGTATTTTTTTTTTTCATAACCATGGTATTAATTAAATTTTATATTGAGATAATCGTTAAAAAATATATAATTGAACCGGTGGCGACATTTTTTTTAAAATCATTTCAATCTAGACATAGGTTTTATTAAAAATTTTAATTCTATAGCGGAAATTCTTCAATTTCTTCAAGAAAACACACCAAAAATTGAAGAAGAAATTTTAGATATACAAAATGATATCCTCTTAAAACCGAACAGATTGACTGAAAACATTTGGAATTTAGCTGACCTCAAAAAAATATCATATTATAAATATGCACTCCTCCCCAGATTTACGCGATAGATACGTTCTTCAGAAACTTATATAAATACAATAGAAACCGCATAAAAAAGCAAGGAATTTATACAAAAATAAAAGATGAGGTTCATTTTTTCTTCTATAATTCTAATAATTTACTTTATAACTTTTCGAAATCATCTTCGTCATCAGATGATTTGATCAATTCAATTTGAGAATTAGCGGAAATATCCGAGTTTCATGAGTAATATTTTTTATTAAAAATCCATGGATTTTAATTGTGTTTTGTGAGGTCTTTATATACTTCTTCATATTGTACACAAGTATTTCGAAGGTTTCTTTGGTAATTAAGAGCATTTTCTGCGTTTGGATCAATTTTGAACACAATGTTTTCCAACTTTCTTGCTAGGCTGAGTTTGAGGATCTAAATTTTTTGCAGTAAATAATGACGGTTTGGAAGATTCATCTTCACTTACATGATCCATTTCGGGTATTAAAATAAGGTCAACTAATTCCTCTACAGTTATAACGTCATGGCTAAATAATTATTCGATATCCTTACATTACAAAACGCATCAAAACATATCGACCTTATCAACCGCGTTAAAGTGAAACCGTGCCAAAAAAAGTACTGCGTAAATCGAGAGAAGAGTGTATACGTAAACCTCTTTTTGTGCGATTTCGAAGTTATGCGGTTTTTTAAAGATTTTTTTTATTAAGAGTATGTATCGAGATATTTTTTTTTAAATAGGAAATACAACATAAACACTAACCGGAGTTTGGAAAAAAAAATAATTTGGGACTGTGTAAATCATATTGCATTTGCTATCGCTGAATTACGACCACATCTTTTAATCTGGTTTAAATTTTTGAAAAAATTGATTTCGTTTTTGCATTTTTCCACTGTTTTGACTTTTAAAAATATATTCTCCAAAGGAATTTCCAAAATTCCAACTACGTACAGAGTTATAGCTATTTTAGTGACGCGGCTGGTCCTACCATAATGAAATCTTTTAACGCGTTTTTCCTGAAACTCTTTTTTTTAACACGGTTGACATGATATATCAAGTTTTAATTAATTAATTTATTACAAATTGGGTGCGAATATTTTCCTATTATTCCTTCCAGATTTATGTCAAAATGTATTTTTTAATCATTTAAAACTGTGAAAAAATAAGATGTGTAATTATGAATTATATTATTAGAAAGAGAAAACCTACATAGAATAATGATGACATTGATACTGGGTATACTATTATTAACCTTTTTTATGCGATTTTGGATATATTTTATATAGATGTTTCAAAGTTATGTGATTCTTAAAATCCACACCTTGGAACATATCTTCACTTTTTCTATGAAAGTCATAACTTTTTTGTGCGATTTCTTTTTGTGCGATTTTCCGCAAAACGTATCTACCGCACCAAAAAAAGGTTTAAGTGTATACTACTTTACATGCAAATCTTTTCCGACCAAATTTTCAAATCCGACTTGCGCCCGTTCCTCTTCCCTAAATTTCAAGTATGCCCGTCATCGCAATAAAGTTATAAACTTCTGCTCTAATAGGATTAATATGACATTTATTCAGTAAGAATAGTTTGGTGACCACTGATCTAGAGATAAAGTTGACGTCTCTCTACTTTATGTTTTCAATTAGGTTTATTTTTGGATCTTTTCTACAGACATAATAAACGACACATAAATACATATACATGGCAATGATAATATTATTATAGATTTTTAATAATTAATTATGTAATTGTACACTATACTTTTACAAGAAAGATGTTTTAGTATTTAAACTAAATTATAAAATTATATGTTATTCACAATGGTTGCTTGAATTTTGGCTTGCTTGACTTATACGTGCGTTGGATGGTATACATTTCAAAAGCTGATTAAATGGCTTTGTGCCCATTGTTCGTGAAAGAAAACGTGCACAGAAAACTATTAACGATGTTATTTTGGTTTAAAGTTTTTGAAAGTCAGGAAGAGAAGAAGCACATCCCGATGAACTTCACAAAAGTAGAAATACCATTTTTAAATCCGTCCAATGGTATAAATTTATACGTATAACGATATTCGTAGCAGGCATGAAATTGTCTAAAATTCTCATTTCGCTGCTTGTTTAAGGAAAAATTGCCCGCGAATTCTGATGATGCTACGCTTTATTTTTCTCGGATTTAAAGTTAATATGACAGTCCACTTTTCTTCAAGGAAGCGAAATTTTTGCTTAATTTGTAAACTGTGAGGTAAATGACAGCAAAGAATGGTGGCACAATATAAAGCGACGTGAAATGTGATATGTTTGTCTCTACGTGTTCTTCTTTGGATATCTTTTTGCTAACGTGACGCCATGTGGCATGAGCTCACATCATATTTACGTGACAGAAAAGCTAATCCATGGCCAAATTGAAACGGTGTTTTTTTTTAATCTACAATATTTTTATTACTCTGAACTGAAAATCCGCAAAAGGATATAAATATAGAATTTTATTTGTACGATATTAAGGATTACTTGCTTTTTATTTTCATCTTGAATACGAAGTCGAACGGGTATCAGATATTATTTTAGAGTTTTATATAAAAACATAACAACCAACGATTACAAAAATATTATTTCTTTCATATTTTTAATGCTAAAACCCTTATTTTTAATAATATACCATAATGTGTACTCGATAGTTAATATAAATCTAAGAAAAATAAAATAAAGAGTTCAGGGAACTCAATCAAACATATTTTTTTCTGCTTATTTTTAGTGTCGTTTACTATTTTTGATATGTATTTGAATTTATCAACGAAGAAAACACTTCCAAGCGCCCCAATTTTAGCTTTCTGACAATTCGTGCGACACCCACTTATCCAGCATTTTTATCTTTTAGGAAAGAAAAAAATATATCGAAATAGGTTTAGACATTATTTTTACCTTTTTCGAATTATTTTTTCACATATCGATCCTTCTCCGAAAGCTCAGTTAATATTTCTACCTAGTGGTTTCCACCTAGTGCAGATTTTTTGTGGCTTTAAAAGCTTAGAAATATTTTTTTAACCAATCGTATAATATCAAGGAGAACTTCATTATACGTATTATCATTTAATAGAAATCGCCTGCAATAGGGTGCAAAATCAAAGGAAACCATATCATCTGAAATATCAGTGTCGACAGGAAAGTCGCATGAATTCAAATGGACTTTATAAACATGGACGCTGAAGAAACCCGAGAGTCGAATAGATACGATTGTAAGTGCTAGTGATAATGAATGGTTGATCGTATTAAAATAGTTTCAATATACATGTCCGTATTTTAATATTTTCTGTATATTGTTTATAAAAATAAAATAAATTATTTGTAATTCAACTTCAAAATGTAATTTAAATTTGGAGCCGATAGTATTTACAAGTTTTATATATATTTTATTTATTATATGACAAATTTCAAAAAGAGTCAAAAATCAAGTTAAGCGATACAAATTTTATGGATTATCAAAGAGATGATTGCGTTCCATCAAATATTTGATTCCGCCGGAATACAAAAGCAAATGTTTTGTCGGACAACAGATAGAGTTGCATTGGCTGCATACGAGATGAATCTAACTGTGCAATCATCGGTTCAAAACGTCCATGATTCAAAGCTTTTTAAATTGCACTTGTATACTTAGGGACGAGCCTATCAGTTCGGATTGTATAATCGAGATGCCATGGAACATATTGTTTTGTTTCGCTGTTTATTCATCTGCGGTGTTGTTCATCGGCTATTGGAATTGGTATTGAATTGAAATTTTGCATATTTACATTTGCGATATGGGAATCCGGTCAAATTGACGATCATATTTTAATTACGCGATTTCCTTTGAATTTTATTTGTTTGCTCTGTTTACCGATATGGTGATTCACAGTTTGAATGCAGAGTTAAACAGATTGTTAAGAGTTTTTACGATTTTATTTTCCTACTAGTGAGAAGAAATATTATTCACTATTTTATTTGGATATAGCAGGTTAGTCCAAAAGTCGTGATTGCGCATTTTTGGGAAATTGTTCGTAAGAACGCTTGTTAAATAGTTTGGAGTATTTATATGAAAATGATGTTAGTGCAACACATCATTTCTGGAATTTTCCTAATGGATCAAGCTTGTATATGCAAGCAACATATCATGTCGACCGAAGTTGGATATGGCGCAACGAAAATAATAGAATTTTTCATGATTGATTGCATATTTCTTCACCATGGTATAATGCATCAGCATAATCTAAATAGATCGGTTTTATTTAATAAATATTCTCATGGAAGTATAAATGATAGATGACACACTTCAGCATTAATTTTAATGAAGGATCGATTTTTACTGTTTTTCATTCAAATATACGAATTTTTAATATATGGGATGTTGAAACTGCTCAAAATAATTTAAAAAAAGTTTATTTTATTATGTAAAATGTTATATGAACATTCTATTGAAGTTATAGACTCTCTTTTTGACTATCAAGCTCGTTACTCCATGTGGATACTCAAGTATTTTCAAAGAGACCTTGTAATTGCCGTGCATAATGCATGAAGTTTTGCTCCAAATATACTACCGAGATGGGTAGTTCATCATCCTTTGTAAAAACCACGGCAATTTTACTCAAATTTACGAAGCATAAAGACTATATTAGGTGCCATATTATAAAGACGAATGTTTGATATTGAGACAATGTTTAACTTGAAAATTTAAGGATAATTTTGATATAAAGTAAATTTAAATATTTATTAGATTTGTAAAGCTATAAATTATATGGCATAAATTACGAAGAGTGCAAAAATAATTAATTATTCTAGCAAGCCGTTCGAGTCATATTCAGCTAAGTTTAATTAATTAATTGAAACATAGTAAACTTTGTGAAATCTGGGAATAGTTTATTTTCGTATGCAACTGTTTTGGACAGAATTTATGAGATGTTTGAACTCCGCTACGAGAATTTCAAATTTACATTAGAACACTGCAGTGCGATCGCTGGGTCACGCAGTTGAAATTGTGTATTAATAATTTACAAAATGGACTAATTTCAGTTCATGGATCAATCATGCAAATTGGCCCTTTTAATTGCTTCGAGTTTATCACAACTTTCCGACCAGATTTTGGCAATAAGTCTGTTTGGATTAATCAAGTCGTAGAAGCAGAAGTTGGATCTCAATCACATATTGATTTTAGAACTGTGCCTTAAAGTTAAATACGAGGCGTGGTTTCGTAATTAGGTTACATTGGACAATGCCTCCTTAATAATACGATCGGATTGAAACCCGCCCATCACCATTACAAATCCGAGTATTAATGACTACACATGTAATTTAGTACGAATTAAACTAATTGATTAAATTCGAACTTGTACCCAAGCAAGGATAATCGGTAATGGCTACTATATTATTTTCAAAATGTATAATTTATTCATAAGGTATGGTTCAATTCGGCAACATTAGTTTTATGTGGGTAAGATTTAAGCTTTTCACTGAAAGCTTTCAAAAATTCAAGCTAAAATATTTTTGCACACTATGCTTCTACAGTAAAATTTCATATGACTTAATGTACTAAATATCTTTTTTTTGTATAATCATGACAAATTAATTGAAAATTATCTTATAAGCAGAAAAACATATTTAGAATCGATTTTGTATTTTTGAGCTTAAATGCATGTAACCACTACTCAAATTTAGTTTTGGGGTAACAAATCATTTCCTATTTAGTCAGAATTATATTCATCAACTCATTGTATTCTATGAATAATCCATAATGGAAGGCTTAATTTACACAAGTTACATGATTCTCTGAACAACCTGAGAATCCTACAACCATGTTTAACAATTCAATAATTTTTGATTGATGCTTCTAGTTATTAAGGATTTTTTTAAATTATTTATGAACAAAGTTATCATGGTGAATGATCTAAATAATTGCTATGGGGTTCAAATCAAGACCAATGCTTGCCAAATACTTCACCAAATACTCGAGTAAAATAAAAATGATTAAAAATACTCTTGCGCGGAAAAGGTAAAACTTCTTACCTCCAAGGAAGTTGATTTTATGTATTTCTTTTTTCCAGTTGTTAACAGTTTTTATTATTTTGTATGCTCTTTGCCTGGCAAGGTATTCTCTACTTTTTTCTATGGTATTTGTTAGTTCTTTTCTTGGCGGATTATTTGCTTATTTCTGTTTTCTAAAGGCTCGCACTCTGTACATGTATTTTTTTCCATTTCACTTTTCATATAATGGAACATTTTAACCAAAAGATTAAACTGTTTTTGTTTGATATATAAAAAGTGCTACTGGTTACTTTATGCGGCGTGGCGCATGCGCGTAGCATGTCCATGCATTTATGTGTGCGACTGAGAGAGTAGAAACGATTCTACCTCTCTTTCTTATCAACTACCCCTTGGAGTTTCACTTTTCGTCTCGTTCAATCCAATTTATTCTATGGCGCTCATACAAATTTCACTTCAAAAATCCATAAATTTCAATGATAAACAAAACATGTTAGTTTTGACATTTCATTAGCATTATTTGGTCTGGTGAATCTGTTTATAATAAGGTAAGTGTTAAAGGCAAAAGTTATATCCCTTTTTAGAATATCCTATATGGCATCAAAATATCAACTGCCTTTATTTACGTGTTAAATACAAAGGAATTATTTACAAGTGGACAAATAATTGTTCAGCGAGTTTGACATGATTTAATTATGCTGCAGCATGCAATCTCAGCC
This sequence comes from Stenopsyche tienmushanensis, assembly GCA_008973525.1. Lineage (NCBI taxonomy): Eukaryota > Metazoa > Arthropoda > Insecta > Trichoptera > Stenopsychidae > Stenopsyche > Stenopsyche tienmushanensis. The sequence continues at coordinate 264,086 of WACJ01000351.1, forward strand.
AGAAGAGGATGAAATTTATTTACTTAGGTAAAACAGAGGAGCTTGTACAAATATGCGATAAAGTCTTAAATAAATCATTCTCGGCTTATAAAGCGCAAGCTGACATACTTAAAATCAGTAATCCGAGAGCTTTCGAGCAAACGAACATAACACAGTTGGGCTAAGCATACGTTTGAATGTCTCCGAATTGACATGTGCTTTCGAAGCTGATAATTTTTGAAGCAATCAAGAAAATTAATACGTCTCCGGAAATTAATTGAATTCGTTCGCCTTATCGATGTGATGTTATCAATTATGGCGATGGTCATATTTCACACGCCCGTTCTGGGCCGAACCACTACTATTGACACATACAAATTAATACATGGGGGTCCATCGTCAGCACCAATGGGCGGATGACCTTCGTAATCAAATCGACCAACATTGCCTAACTTTTGTCTGAGTTGAGGGCCCAAAACCCCAATCAAATGCGACCTGAACTATGCTAATATGAATTTACTTCCTACAGACTATATATTCGTCTATTTAAGGAAATGGACATTCCGATATATAAGGGCTAATTTCCTCTAATCAAATTTTGGACAGAAATATGCATACATGTTAGGTATATTTTATCTATAATACGCGGATGCTATTTAATACAGGTAGCTCCCGTTTATTGCGACCCTGGCGAGTGCGGATTCGTTATAGTATGGCATTTTTGTTGTGTTTATGTACAAAATTATCGATGATCAAATCAATTATGAAAAGTATTTTCTAAAACTTGTCGATTATTTTAAGCATTTCCAGAGGCATTGAAGGTGTTGATGATGTTCAAACTTTGCTTAAATATCACAGCGAACCCTTAATCAACTACCAAATACCAGATTATTTTTGCATCGCAGAACTACGTGATTAATTATTATTCCCCCATTTATCGCATTCCCCCGTTAATCGCAACCTTCTTCAGAACGTATCCTCCATGAACAGCGTTGTTAGCTGTATACATTGTATTTAATTTATGTGGTCGTAGGGGTATAGTAAAATTCTTCGAAAAAAATCTTATTTTCTTTTTCATGTCTGCAAGAAAATACTTGAAAATTTGAAAAGATTTTTGCTTTTCACATATCGAGGAGCTTATTTTAATTAATTTTGCTAAAGTTTCTTCAGCATATTTCATTATAGAAAAATGTCTGTATATATTCTACTTCCATATTTTTATTGGCATATAATATATAAGAGGCAATGGCATATATTTCTAAGGCCATATAATAATACATAATTCAATGAGAAAAAAATTATGAGACATTTATTATACAAATATTTGTTAATCCAAATAATATAATTCACTGATGATATATCCTACCTTCAACCTAAGTTCAACATTTAAATGTCAAAAAGTCACACTACTATCTAATATTTTCCGTCGGTGGAACACCCACCAAAATACTTCCCCTCCTAAAGGTCAAGTCTTATAATATGCTTATGAACTAATAAATCAAATGTCAAAAATAATTGTACCCATACCAAAATTTGATCTATAAATTCCATTTCGGGTGTGGAATTACAAATAAAAACATACTAAGCAAACAAATGATATCATCAAATTTAATTTGAATTGACGATATTTTATGGTTGTAAGAATAGCTCATAATTTTTGTATTTGTTTACATTCGTAATTTTATGAAAGGTATTTGCTGGCCTTTTATATCTTGATTGGCTTTAATACAAATCTACATATAGTATGTTTAGTGACCACATTTCGAAAGAACATCATATCAAAGTAAATGTTTTGTATTAATAAATACAAGGTTGTGATTAAAACAAAGTTTTAATTTATTTTTGAAAACTCAAACTTTGGAACCGACCCCTAAATACTGTTTTAAAAAATTGAAAAAAATACTGAAATAGGGTGGGAAAAAATAAGGTTGACCGGTCGAATATTTGAAAAAAAAATTTTTTGACCCAAATAAGGAACACCCTAATAACTATTGTATGAGTTTTGTAAAAAAATCGAAAGTATCAATTTAAAGAAATGTGTTTGTAATATGAGGGCAGATTGAACGCATAAACATAAAAATATCAATGTATATTTTGATGTTTCGACTGATGTAGGCTGATGGTATCCATTATAAAACCTCGAAGAAGAGGAATGAATATTTTGTGTATTTATTTTCTCTTCTCTTACTTTCATTGTTGGGAAACTTCATAACTTAATCCTGTATACCGATCAACAAGATACACTCTTAGTCGTTAACGAGCCAAGCGATAAGTGTACGAAAGTTTGCCCCGAGCGAACGCTGAAAAGGGCGGAAAATTTTAATACTCCTATCGTACACTCAAAACGTTGGATAAACTCGATTTAAAAAACACTCTTCGTCATTAAAGAGTTTTATTGGCACTTACCAAAGACGTATCGATTATTTGATACTTATATATAATAGAAAAAATAATCAAAATTCGACAATTGTTTGTTATAACGTGTGTTATGAAGAGATTGAAAGCACCTTGGTGCGGAATATTGGAGAGCTGCCAGGCCAAATAAAAAATGGCGCTCGTTAATAACCTGTCTGGAATCTTGACTTACCAAAAACCAAGAGATCAAGAAAATACAATGGAAAATGGTTTTTCCAGAATTAAATAAGGGATTCGAACGCAGCGCTTTGATGAAAGCAAAGCTCACATATGTCTCATATATAATATATTAAATTTGTTATAATCAAAGAGTTGAAGCATTCCGAAAGTTCGCAATGCCGCTTCCTGCGGTCTCGCCCGTGAATATTTTATTTATTAAAAATAGTTCTCAAATCTCAGCTAAAGGACTGCTACTAGCATATGAATGATTTCTGGAACACTTCTCTGTAAATGATATCCTTTGTAGTGGTTAAAGGATTCGAGCATTCAAACAACGGGTGATTACGCTCTACGTAACATCATCCTTCCAGGTAGGTAGGTCTCCTTACAGACAAACCTACACTTATTGATTCTATGTAAATCGTTTCTTACATAACATCTTAAGAAACTCTATATCCCGTACTCGTACAAATAAAAGCTCGCATGAGACGTATTTCAGCTAGTTTGAAATATTTATTCAACTTTTAAATGGAATTGATAAGAGCTTATTATAAAAATAGCATGCAGATTGCTTGGTTCTAATTAGATTCGACTCCACTTGTCCGGGTTCTCGTTTCATCAATTTATTTTTTTCTTTGGCTTTGGCTTTTCCTCCACCAAGTTGAATATAATATTAACGATAGAATGAACATGGTGAATGGGAAAAATGTCTATATAGAATATTTTATAAAATACCATAGCTTATACTTTCGTGATTTTTAAAACTGTGACTGTATTTTTAAAATATATTGCGTTTTTGCAGCTGTATGCAGCCTAGCGTTATCATGATGAAACAACACTTTCTTGATTTTCTTCACTTTCTTGGTTTTAAAGATGATAAAAAATCGTACCACTTTAAATTTTTGGCGTTATTTTATCACAACCTTAAAGTGATAATTATTAAAAAAAAAAAAAAAAACAAAATGGAGGAGTTATAAGGTATTACTATTAGGCGCCTTCTCTTGTGGTATCAAACGAATTGCCACTTGTCGAAGGTTTCCTGTTGAACTGAAACCGAAAATATAATTATTTTTTAATTTTTATTATGTGTAGGCAGTCAACTAAGCTGTAAAAAATTAAAAAAAAGTATAAAATTGAAAAATAAATAGGCTTTTTAGTTAAACTTTCATATTTTTTAACATTTTCTTGATCATTTTTACCATGAAAAAATAATTTATTTACGCGAAAACCTTAGAACTTTAGCTATGTTGACTAGATAATATTATAGTGAGAAACATCTCAAAATTTCAGCCAGATCGATAAACAACTTTTTAACCTACAACTGGCGAACATTTTGAAAATGCAGTTTTGGGATAATTTCGTTTAAAGTTTCAATACGATAAAACTATCAATTTTTGGGACGTATAGATCAATCAGTGATTCCAAGCGCATATAATAGATCTTCAATTTTCTTAATAAGTTGGTTATCTTTGAGTAGCTCTTGTTTTCGGGTTATACAAGCTGCTTTTGTCTCAGAAAGACTCTTATGGTTTTACCTCAGTTCAAGGTGTTTTCAGCAAAGACTTTATAGTAGGTGCCGATAATTATATTTAACGTATTCATCATCTTTATAATGAAGCTGTAGTCGTTATTAAATATTTCAGCAGCAATGTACGTTAATATTTCACCTATTTTTATACCAGAATTCAGGTCCTTTGGAGATAGTCGCAAAACCGTTGAGTTAAAACATTCATTAGCATTTTGGGTATGGCCATCCAAGCATCTTTGAAATAATTCACCCGTGGACAAATCTTTATAAATTGGTAAAAGATGCAGTTTTATCTCTTGGTCAAAAAATGAAGTCAGACCTTCAAACTTTGGATATTTTTTAAAGGCATAGCTTTCTGCCATTTGAACAAGCTTTTGACTCCAGTTAGGTTTCCATGATAACAACATTTTTTTTTAATTCCTTGAACTTTTTTACCTTTCGTTCCTTTATTAAAATACTTTTGGATTGACCTGATAATTATAAAGCATTTCTAGAAATAAAATATAATGTGATATCATATTAATGTCCACAATGGTATTATTTTGAATACGGTTAAAATAAACATTAGTTTTGTATTTGGCAATTAAATTAGTGCTATTTTGCAAAATTTCGTATGGATGTCACACTTTGAAAATTAAACCCAAAGAGGACTCCCGTCTGCTGTGAATAACAATCGATTTGTTACCATTATTAAAACTAATTCGCAAATTACCATTCGACAACTTGCAGCATATTAAGGAGTTTCAAATACAAATGTTTGTTGGCATACAGAAGCGATCATTGGACAAATGGGTGCTGCATGTATTAGCGAAATTCTATTAGGGTAAATTAGCTCTTACATATTCTGCGTTATTTTAATTAATAAGAAAATTAAAATATTTTTATATTAATAAAATAGCACCATTTTTTAATCTTATCGTTGTTAGTAATGATGTGTCTTAAGTAGCCTTGACGAATTTTTGTACGCTTTAGTATTCTCACAGAAATAAAAACAGTTTTTGGCACAATAAGACGCTTATTATTTTTTTTTGCTAAACTACATTATTTAAACATTCAAAATCCGTTTTTTCATGATTCTTGTTAAACAAAATTCATCATCTTATATATTTAATTGAATAAGAATACGCTCGCCTGTTTCGAACATTTATTATCTTACATAAAAATATTGTTCTTATACTCTAATTACATAACTTTCAGATTAGATCAAAACAACTGGGAGACATTTGGGACCGGAGGAAGGTGAAAAAAAAATCATAACTCAATTTAGCAACTTTTACCCAATTTGATTTTGTACCCTGCAGCATTCTGCTCGAGGATGACAAGTTTTGCCAAACTTTGGCCAAACAATATACGGTGCAGGGTGGGTCTCATATAAAACAGCCCCGGATCTAATATAATCGCTTTTGACCCTTTTTGTATTTAATCTGCGGACATGTTTGTCTGCCGTTTTTATTTTTGTTTCGACGCTTAAAGTGCCATATGAATAATTTGTTTCGGGACTTTGAGTTTGTATAAAAACTTTGCGAGAAAAAATGTAGTTAACAACCATTCGCTCCTGTTCTGGCAGCTTAATTTTTATTTCAATTTACATCGGTAATAGGAAAACTTGTTATCGTAATCGAATGGTTGACTTTGCTACATTCCATAGGTTAAATGAAGGTTGTTATGTACATCTATTGGCACGATTATTTAAAGGGAAACAAAATAAACAACCTTTTAAACAACTAACTGTTTTGATACACATGAATGAGTCAAAAAGGCTACGAGCGATTTTTAAATTGCTAAATACCTGAATTTAATTCAAATGGTATTGCAGTATATTTTTGCCTGAATCCTTTCACTTATTTTTGTAAAATTATTTTATTTAACGGATATCAATACATGTAAAACTATCCTTATGGACTTTTCGTAATCATTTTTCTGCTTAATTGATGTTAATATATTCATATTTATTGTAATTGAAGAGATTACTTACGATTTCATTTCTGCTTTAAATTTTTATTGAATCAGGTTACTTGTCTTTATTTCAAATATTATATATCTCAATATAGATATGCTATGTGTATCTAAAGTCATAAATACGACAAAGATGCATCTGAATATATATGAAAATCTTCCACCTTGGTTGAAATGCAATGCAGTCAGATTCAAGTTTTAGTCTTTCCCGAATACTTTTGTCCTATTTGTGTTTGATGCAATACCATACCTCGACGAACACAATCAGAAGTTTCCAATTCAACAACTTTTCGTTTCCAGATTTCTTTGTGGTACAGGTGTTTCTTGGCAAACACCATCCATGTCATCGAAAAGGAACAAACTCATAGTCGACGACATCCTCGAAAACAAACAAGTGATATATATCATTCACGTACAGCTTCCCAAGCGAAAAAGTACATCGCAGATATTCTGCACACTTTATAATATAGTGAAATTGAAAATGACACAACCCTCAGCGTTTTGTGGCTCAGTATTCATCCAGGTGTTTCCCTGTCATCAATCATTCACCTTTTTCTACCCTTCCGTACATACCGTATAAAAACATGTACCGTAGACATATCATATAAAAACATGTCACTTATGCTTTCCAATTCGAGAAAGTGGCGCTGAAAAAAAGAGTTATGGAATAACATGCCCTGTTTATGTAACAATAACTGGAGAATACCACCCATAGCATATGAACAAGCTTGTTTTACTTTAATATACAAATATTTACAATTTGGAATTGTTTTTACTTTAAATAATTTGTACAAATCTACCATTCATAATATGTTTAAATAATCATTACATACATTTTATTAAGCAATAACATTTCATGTGTGATAAGAAATATATTTAAATTTAAATAGCATTTGATGCAACAACGACTTGACGTGAAGATGTATCGATAAAAAATAAAACACGAAATAATCCCCCCAGCAAACAAGGGTGTCTTTCACGGTGATTTCCTACTCCGTCATGTCTCAACCCTCCCACGCCCTTTCGTAGTAGCTTTGATGAGGATTATTTGCCTGGAGGTTTCCGAATACCAATAGACTAAAAATGGACACGCATTATAAATTTATCTACTCTATTTCATGATCGTTCGCATCGTAAAAATACCGAGCTTAAGATTAAAAAATGCTTATTTTATTTTGCGTTCCTATAAATAGACGAATAAATGGGCCATTCTTTTATATTAACTTTTATTCTTTTTGGGTATTAATTTCATCACATCCAACGCCTTATTGGCATTTTCGCTCACTTCAGGTCTCATTGGTTACAAATGAGGCAAAGTTTCTCTCGCTTGAACGAAAGTCGCTCGAGGGGTGACTAAGCTTTCATATTTATCAAAGTACATATTTTTTGCCTTTTTTTGCCCTGAATATATATCTAACGTTTATTCTTGCATGAAAATGATAAATTTGACGTCTGATGTTTCTCGTAGAAGGATGTGATGAGATGAAGTTGGTTGACAGTGTAATTTTCATTCTCAATAAAGAGTTTTAAATCATTACGACACTGAAAGAATTTATTATAATTTTCAACGGAGGGTAACTTTCGAAGCTATTATCATGATGAAATCAACACAAAATGCAGATTTCATGCATGATCTTGAATATAAATTTATTTTTATGTTACATGAGATAATTTAATCCATATAGAAATTAAATGTTAGAATATACAAATGATTAAATAGACGTTTAAGGCGATTTGATCAAAATCCAGCAACTTAGTATGTATCACTAAAATATACCATTTTTAAAAATTAATATTTCAAATCTGAAGTTTTGATAATTTGTGTTCTATAAAAATTAAAGAAGGATAAAAAATTACTTATCATTAGAATTATTTTAAAAGACAGGTCACACACACAAGTCCTTTGAAAAATTTTATCCGATAAATGATCAAAGAAGACCATCGTTGCTTTCTTTTATTTACAAAAAAGCGTTTATTCCGTATCGAAGAAGTAGTTGTGTAGGTTTTACTATTCTTTGCATTACTGTGTATACACAAGACTATCATAGTCTTCTGCCATATCAATACTGGTGCTGCAAAAGTTCACAAAGAAAACAGTAATCATAACTTTTATTGCTGTAAGTTTTTTAACATTAAATTTTTAATTTTTGCAATTGCACTACATTGATTTTAATTTGGACTTAAAATATCTATGATAATATCTATGAGATTTCTTATTCCCACTAAGCAGATCTTTTCACAAGTTCTTTTGATAGAACTTTTACCGATTGTCCTTTCACAGAACACCCAGTTCTAAAGTCAACTTCAAACGATCATCTTCTTTTATTTTGATATGAAAACTTACATTCAGACTGTAGAACGCCATTAATTTTTCTAGTACCTCATTAAGCTATTTATTTCTTCAGAATGGTATTTTATAACCAATCTTTGAATCAAATAAGCAGGTTCTTGGATATGTCAAGCAATTATGTTTTAGTCTGTAATATCATATATTTATATACATGAAAATTGTAGTATATTATTTAAATAAAATTACAAAATAATAATGCAATCATCGATTATCGAATAATATCCAATATATTAGCTTCTTGTTTATATTTTAATGAAAATATTATTTTCACTCCTATTAAAAATGAATATTTATATCGAAAGATATACCATGTACAATTTTTTCGGAATAACTCAAGGATACATGGGACCGTTTGCCCGAGGCGGAAAAACTTCCTGTAAAGAGATCTCAATACCCGCTATATTTTTATTTCGGGATAGATTTTCTCTACTCTAAATAGAGTCGAGTTTTAATCTCTCCAGGGACATTTGACGGAGCACCGCCAGGAAAGCTCAGCAAAGTGAAACTTAGAAAACGAAAGATATCACGATCTGGATTAGGCGCATGGAAACGGATTTGCTTGCGAGAAGTCCTCAAGAAAAACATTTCTAAGTAGCAAAGTTTTAGCGTTTGCAGCGCGGAGAGGCTTTGCTTCGTCCAAATTGAGTTAATCCTTTGGAATACGGCCTTAATGTCATCCGAAGGGCACTTCCTGACCCCAAATTCCACGCGGTTAGGTCAAGTGTTACGTAAAAATATTTTAAAGCGATCCGAGCTTGCAAATGAGATATTAGGGTCTACATTTTATTTGAACTGCTCATTTTAATTTCCATAAAATTAAAAACAATGGACTCATTTAGCAAGACTTAGGAAATAAAAGCAGGATTTCTTCGAGATACAGATAATATTATACAATTTTGTTTCCATAAAACTTTATCTACTTCTGACGCATATTTACATAAGAGTATTAACATTGCCAGTATTAAAACATTATAAATTACGCTACTATTTAAATATTATTATTCAACTTCAAAGAAAACACATTTAAAGAGTCATTTTGAATATGAAAGCTAAGAAATTACATGAATATAATTTAGACAAAAACATGCTTTAAAAATACTACCCACTCATTTTCTAAAATTTAAATATATTTTGAAAACATTTAAACTTATTTTTATGGCGTTATATATGTAGACGAGTTCCATAGAATAATACATTGTTTTTCAATAAATCATTTTGTAATGTATATTAAATAAATATGTAGTATTTATGCTATATTTTCAAAATATGCAAAGAACAAAATAGTGTAAATAACGAAAGAAAATTATTCGAAATTAAATTCTTGTATAAAAAGTATAAATTTGAATGAGTGATTGATAATTAAAATTAAAGTACCTGCTTTGGTCATAATTAAAGTCATATGAGAAGAGCGGGAGCATTCGCCTCTCAGTATCGATAGGGATCCGCAGCTTCGATACGGACTCGCATTATACGACGGAAATCCTTATTTTACCTCCGTAGAGGGGGACTCTTTATCTTCAGCCTCTTATCAGACAACACCGATCCTCAAAAGGAAAGGGAAACAATAAAATAATAATTAAGTTTATTTATCATTTGATACGGCGACGATCACGAGACAGAAGCTTAGAGATTCGATACGAAATGTAATGCGAAATTAAACCATGATATATATAGTTTGCACGCCAACAATCAAATACAACCAGTCTGCAAGACTTTCAATATTTAATGAGAGAAATTAAAATTATTTTTGTAAAAATATCCGCGCATATTTCCATGCTAAAGGACCTTTAAAATGCCAAAAATGGCAAACTTAATTTCCAGAAAAAAAATTACTTCGCATAAAATGAAATAAGCTGTTATTTTATACGATGTAAACGCCAATAATCTCTGGAATTTGAATTAAAATATATCGATTTCAATTTTACAAAGTTTTAGAATAATTTCGATAAGTAATATTTTTTCTTAAAGGAAATATAATCCAAAAATATATTATTCCTTTTATCTGATGGAAATATTTAGTTAGGATTATTTTTAATACCGTATGAATTTATTTATTCGAAGAGTGTGGTTGAACTTGGAAAATCAATAGATATGTGAAAAGTTCCTTTTTAGAAATGGAGAATATTACAGTTTCTCTACTAGTTCAACTTCAATTTATTTTTATAAGTTTAATCCGGATATTTTATCTGATTGGTTCGTACAGCTGACAGCTGTACTGAAAGTGCTAACGAGAAATATCCGTGAAAACGAAAAACTTGCAATGGTTTTGCTTTTCTGAACTTAAATGAAAAGTGAGGATTTGGAAAGAATTATGTTCATATGTCATTACATTCAGACAACGTAAATACTCGTAATATATTTGAGGAGATTGTTATGCGTAGAATATTCAAATGTCGATTCGATCACCATCGGGTCATCCAATTCATTCTTTATTTGTATTTCAACGAAGAATTGAGCTACTTAAAGACAATATTTGTATAAAAATTCCTTTGAAAGTTCACGAGAATGATAATAACTTTACGAACAAATAATGTGTGTTAACTTTCCTGCTAAGTGAAAAAATATTTGTATGCTCAAATCGCGCAAGGTACATTTGTTTCGTTCAAATTAATTGTCTGCCATAATGGATTACTTCGTTATTTGTTCGGTAAATATTATTTTAGTGCTCAAAACTACATGAGCTTTGCATGTTGCTGTGTTGGGTAAATAACGATTTTGACACGTGCTGTCAACTATTGAATACATAATTGAACTACGCATGTCTATCAAGGAACCCTTGATGGAAACCCCTCGGTGGAAAACTGCTCAAATTAAATATCACCCATAAAATTAAGCATATTTTCATATCAGTAGAATATTGGTTTAATAATGTTAATGGTGCTGGATGATATTTTGACATGTGGTCGATTATAATTAAGGCTGTATTCACATTAAATATAAAAATGCATAAGAAATTGACAACGTCAATTTAGTAACACTATTACTTTTATTAATTTGCATAATGTCATCTAACACTTTTTTGTATAACATATTTGGCTCTTTTGGCAGAGATAAATGTTCAAATATTATTGAAGTGTATGACATGCATTTTATATCCCATTTAGTGATATTGATAAGAGGGCTTTTGAAACATATTTAATGATCGTCAAGATGTAGTGCTAGCACCAATTTACTAAGTTGAAGAATTTCAAATCAGGATTTTCAATTATGATCTAAAACAATTTAAAATTGATTGGCAAGGTGATGAATAAATGCAAATATTTCTTATCAACACAGAATATCGTTAAGTTAAGTTTGTTGTTGAGGACTAGAAGTAGAAAATATATGTTTTTATAAGTACGTCTTGAAAGGATACACTTATTCCAAACCCAAAATACAGCTTTAACTGTATGGTAGAATGATCGCGTATTTGCGAGCGAATTCCAGTGATTTAGAAAGAGCACTCTTGTACGTTGAGTTAGAAAAAAGGAATTTTAAATCGGAGAGATCGTTTTTAAATGAATGTAAAATCGAGATATTATTTTAGTAAATGTCAAAAGTATCATCGAATTACGAACAGATGTATCGTTTATTTTTTTGCTATACAGTAGACTCTCAATTATCCGGGGGATTGCCGGTGAGTACAAACACGGATAATTGGAAAACACAGATAATTCAAATTTCTACTTGGTTAACTTGTATAATAGGATGATCGCGTATTTGCGAGCGAATTCCAGTGATTCACAAAGAGCACTCTTGTACGATGAGCTCGGAGAGAGACAGACACGGAGTTTGGTAACTGTGCATGGGAGACAGAGACGGAGAGCTTCCTGCGTACATCGCATGATTGTATAGATCAGCGCTTCTTAAACTTATGTAGTCCATGGACCCCCTCTTGAGCAAAATTTGTCTCGCGGATTTCCGTCGTAAACGTATATAAAGATGGTTTACTTTTTAATATCTCAGCTAGATAATAGAAATTTCTAAGTGTATGGCCATCGAAGCGTTTATAATGAGCATCTTAAAAATTCATAATCTGAACCTTAAAGAGATCATATTGAATCCTTATCACTCGTCAGTTTCTACTATAATGAATCATTATGATTAAGCTACATTGTTTTGAAGTGAATGGAGTGAGTGGTAAAGAAATACATTTCTAAAACAAAACCCTTCAAAAAAGTATTGCTTGTTTCTAGAGGGTGAATATAAAGCATTGTCTATTATGAGAATCGAGAATGTAGCCAAACTATATAAGCCATGTATGTTGCGAACAATTAATAAAATTAAACACTGCTGCAAAGATAGACCAAAATTGGTGAATGAAAGAGGGTTTGAAATTAAATTGAGCACGACCCAAGTTTTTCACTTCTTGCTCTTCTTAAATATATTTTTTGCATACAATTGTTATATTACTTGATTTTGATTTTATATCCAGGGCTGCCTTAAATCATTTGATAAGCTTTCATTTATTGAAAGCGAATAATAGTGAACTAACTTCACGTTTATCTAATATCTTAGATTGTTCTGTTTTAAATGGCTTTAGGATCGGGCACCCTAACCATTGTCTTCTTAACTTTGTTTTGGGTTTATCACCCTTTAGATGACTTTATAAAGAGTATTCGTCAATTTTGTGTCTTGTAGACGTACAAAAATACATGAATAATATATAATCATTTAACATTGCTAGTTTTTTAAATATTACTTTTCATATGACTAGCATATCTCAAAAGACAAATATTTATCTAGTCGTTTGAATTTAAATAACCTTTACCTATTGCATCAATAATTTTTCAATAGTACTGAAAGCATCTTAAAATGTATGAAAGGTGTTTTAAAATGATACATATAGTAAAAATCGAGTAGAAGTAGAAGCAGAAAGTGACATATTTATATATTCTTTTTAAAATATAAAATTGCATATATGTTGTTCAAATACAATATGAACAATGTTTCGAGTTTTAATATTACGTCAGTTGTAACAAAGAAAAAATATTTGATGATGTCAGGGATGAATTTGAGATGATAAATACCCTGAATTGGAAAATATAATGTGACATTTATAAATCTAAAATGTCATCGTCTGCATTTGAAATACTCCAGAATGAATCTTTCAATCAGACCGAGGACCATCTACTCAAATTTGATATTCGATAAATCGGAAAATAAATTGATATAAAAATATACAATTTTCATGCATGTCAGCGGCAAAAAAGGATGATCGAAGGACGAGCAAAACTAAATTCAGAGTACGGTACATTTAAGGGATTATCATCGGTCCACCATGGATTCAGGGTTGACAGACACGTCACATGTATAAACACCCTTTCAATTCCTCCAAACGTATTGGGTATTTTACCAAGGGCGGTAGTCATTGCGCCACGGGATCACCCCACAAGGGATGCTGTTGACACACTACAACACACAGGGTTGATTGAGTTGGGCCTAACAAGGTTACACGAAAACATGGATTCCCTTCGATATAAGCACGTGCTCGAATGCGTGTTTGAGGCTTCGAGTCAGATTACAGTGACGAGGAAAGAAAGTGTGTCTATCTAAAATTTTCTTGTGCCAGCGCGAAAAAATCTTATAAGCTCCTTTTGATATACGTGAGAGCTGTTTGAAATAAGCCTATATTCAGACTTGAGCTGTTTTTAACAAGAAAATATAAGGCGTACAATAATGTTTTAAAAAAAGCATAAATTAAATAGACTTATAGTGCTTCACTCTACTATCTTGAGTAGGAAAGTAGGCTTGAATATTTTTCATAGCAAATTTTTGCATTGCACATCAGGAAATTTAAAATTGAACAAATTATTTTGCGATGGAAAAAACGATTCATCGATGCCTTCAATTTTTAATTGGGTAAAATTATATAAATGGTGACTATTTAAGAATATTAATAGTTCAGTGGACAACCAAATCTTGAAGGAACTGTATGGATTAAATGATAAATATCGTCATGGGTTCAAATATGCAGGAGGTGTGGGTGACCATATTTTTAAAATATATTTACAACAAAAAACCATGTCAAAATGCTTGGCAATAGTCCCATAAAAGGGATTGCTAAAAGCCATAAAAAAAACACGAATTAAATCCATCAAGTTAAGATAATATATAGCAGTTGTGTTGGTAGGTTTGCGGGTAACGATGTTGTATTAATATAATATTTTCAAGCTTAATTTTTTCAAGATGTCAACGATTATCAAGATGTTAGAATAATGTTAACCCTCTTAACTCTTTGGGTGCTAAGCAACGATTTATCATCAATTGCCAATAATGATCGCTATTGGTCTGTTGATGATTTCAAAATGTTCAAATATGAATAGTTTATGTGCGTCAAGATAATTTTCATCATTCAAGGGTTTAATATAACTAAACATAAATAATCTATTATAAGATTTTATAAAATGTATTTTAGTTAACTTCAAAATTTTTAGAAAAATACTTTTTAACTAAAAAATAAAAAATACTTCTAAATAAATGTTTTTTAAGGGAAACATAACTTGAAAGTTCAATCTCCTCCCCCTCTAATTACAACTCTTTTGCAGGACAATATTTTAATAGCGAATAAAATTTAAAAAAAATAATTGAATCAAAGATACACGTTTATGTAGGTTTTAAAGTCAAAATCAAAATTCTCATCAGTTTCCAGCTATCTACGTTGACATTTGCTTCCTTTTCATCCGTGATAATATCTCTTCGACTGTTGAAATCACATTTCTTGAATAAGTTCACTGTTTTAAATTGTTTAACTTGTCGTCGTGATAAGATAAAGTACTTCATGATGTGTATCGGTAGAAGATTTCATTTTTTGGGGCGAAAGTGAGTAAGAAAGGTCAATACAACGAAAAAAAAATTCGTATTTATGCCATATTTAATAAGTATAAATTTTAACCATCAATGAGTGATTCATGTGCGAAAATTTTGGATCTGGATTTTGTGGAATTTAAAAGACAATTTATATAAGCGGGATAAAATGAGCATATAATAAGAATAAAAATTTATTCATCCTTGTAGTATTTTTGCGCCGTTTAATATAGATCAAATTGAAAATTTCATTAAGGAATAACCCATACATGAAATTTCTTCAGCATACGTTACGCCCAAAAATTCGAACGACAAAGAATGCAATGTTCCTGGACCTTAATTCGGGATGTCAATGGCTGCTTATATTGAATACACACATACTGATGATCGATCTTACAATTAAAATTTAAGATAATATTTTCTATAAAATTTTACGTATTTAAAGTGATTTTGTCAAATGTTAGACAGACTTAGACTCGTTTTATCATTTGTTGATTTAAAAACTCTTTTTTAGTAGTATAACATTGTGACAAATTTGAGAGGATATGTTAATTGACTGTTCAAATCTCGAGGAATAGACTTTAAAGACACTGTTCAAAAGTTAAAGCCAAAGAAAAGTCGAAACTATTTTAATCTGAGTTTTGCTTTTATTACCGTTGGGCGCTTCTCTAACAATGAAGAAATTTTACGAGGAAGATTTTATTCAGCACCATTTCACGAATTTCGTCTCATAATTACAGTAAATTCAAATTCAGAATTTTATCGGCAAATGTAATTCGATTTTACTGCAAACATAAATTAAAGTGTTGTATGTAATTTACCGTATTTTTAGTGCGAATTGTAAAAAAATAGCTACATTTTTTAGCCTTGCTTCTACTGCGATCAGATATATTTTAATTGGATGATTTCCAAGCCACTATGACAAAGCGTTTTTTTGCAATAGTTTTTTTTGCCAAAGAAACACAATATGTTTTCCAGCAAATTTGTTGAAAAATAAGTGGGAAAAAATTGGGACACAATCTAAAAAGCGAAAACGTCGGATCGTCGTCGTTTTTATCGCTCTTTCACCTAAAAGCGAAGACACTCCAATGTTCAGACTAATATGTTTTCCCGAAGGTGATTTATATCAGAATATCCCGATTGATTTAAGGCTTCACCGCGGGAAAAATACGGTTGGGAGAAATGCGATTCGTATTCGCTTTTTGCACAACCACTAACAATCACCCTTATCTGTGCCTGATGTCCCTAGGGAGACCTTTCGGGCTCTTCCACCACAAAGTGGATACAAAATATATCGAACGATTCTAGATAAAGTTTAACGCACGACCAGCAAAGGGTTGGACAGGAACACATAAACTTTATACGTTTTTCTGAATCTCAACAGAAACATGACCAGGGCAAAGTTTTTTCTTGCTTGAACAAAAGGAAAGTTTTCGTTCTTCAATAAAATTTACTGTAAAAAACTATGTTTGATGACTCTTCTACATAAAACCGACGGATAATAATATTACGAAAAAATCTTTAAGCACCTTTATATCACTTTTCTCTTAATTTTATCAAGTTGGAACATTAATATATCGAAAATAAAGCCAAATTAAATATCATTTTATAAAATAAATATTGAGCCATAAAATTTATATATGTACGCGAGTGCTCGTTATAAACGAGGTAAATCATTTTTCGAATCATCTATCAGCAAAAAAACTGTATTACTTTCTAAAAGTCTATTTTGATGATACATTTTTTTTTAGAAATTTGAAGAATATTCATAAAAAAGGACACAATTTTTAAGTTTTTAATGATTTTTATTTCATTATCACACAATATTTCATTTTTTCATTATATACACTTTATATTGCAAATATTTTTATAATATTAAATGGACTTGAATAACAATATAATGTATATGGTTATAATCATGTCATTTCGTGTGTGCACACGACGATGAAGATTTTAATATAAACACATTTGTATTCGATAAGAATTTTTAAAGTAAAAAATAACTTTTCAAAAGTAACTTGATATAGTATTTACACATTTGTACAATATTTACTTACAATATACAAGTAGTGGCGATTTCTCGTCTTGAACGGGATGGATTAAATGATGAATTTATTTTTTCACAAAGCTTGTTTAAGATTAGGGATTTATGATTTGAATCCTTCAACGTAACACTTAGTTTATTTGATATTTTTGAAATTTCGGTACTTTAATCGTAAAAATCACTCGGATTCCATTAAAAATCTAGGACCTTAAATATTTGGTCGAAAGTTTTAGTGCCGCATAAAGCACAGTGAGTTTATTTTCTATCCGGACTTACACGATATACAGTCCTTTATCACTTGATATAAAAATAAAACGATCGTGCACAATGTCGTTAAATGCGGCCCTGTACTCCTGCATCCCACGTTCCATGTGTCATGATGTACAGCTGCCTGAGTTTCTCCTGCAAAGCAAAAAGGACATCAATTAAAGAGCTTTATTAAATTTTCTAGGTTTTCAGATTGACAAAGACTATATAAAATTTAAAAAAAATCTTAATTACATGGTGTATTTTATAAGTATGGATTTTGTTAGGTAATGCTCAAGCAGCCATTCAACGTATTATTCTCATAATAGCATTAGATCTCAATATAAACAATTAAAAAAAATATTGCTAGTATCATTGTGTTTGTACATTCCAATGGGCCAATAGCTGAAAGGTAAAATTAAATATCTTGTTATAAGACAAAGTAAGTACGATACAAATAGTTGATGGTCGTCATTGAGTTAAGGATTGATCCATGATATGTATTTAGTACACCATATGAAATTCTGAACCACGTATCTATTATATTTCATATCGATATTCCCATTATTCGAGTCGAGTTGGTGTAAATACATCATGACCAGGAAAGGTTAATATCCTCAAAATCATCACCTTATCACACAAGGAAAAAATATATTGATATTATCACTATTCTCGTTTGGCATTTATATGATACATTTAACTATACAAAGGCATCACATATTCTAGGAGCTATTTTTGAATCAATATGAAGCTTATATAGAAAAGAATTTAAAAAATGTAACAATAGCTAGTCGTAGTCCATCAATTCTGACACCAGTGTAATGTCTCCCACTTTCAATCAATATTTTCTATAATCAGTGTAGTGTTGATAAAATTAAAATGGTCTAGATTATAGGCTTCCATTCTGTGGGTCCCCTTTGGGGGTCGCGACCCACAAGTTGCCAATTTATACAGAAAACTAAAAATATATCCGCAATAATGCAAAATTCGACTTTACTAACTTGACTAGCAATGAAATAGAGAAACCATAATGTGTATTGTACAAATTTGTTCTCAGTCATGAGTCTATGAAACCTATAAAATTCAAACGTCATTTATAGGCGAAGCATTCAGAGCACACTAAAAAGGATTTAGAGCGCACCCGATGATATGGATGTAATATTATTTCATGAATTGAATTAGATCTGATGCTGTAATAGACCAGGGTCACTTCAGGACCAATGGGAAATATTTAATTATACTAAATATTGTTAATACAATGCAATATCACTTAGAAAACGGATCATTAGTTATCATTTTTAAGCGTGTTTTTCACATGGGATAATTTTATTAAAAGTGTTCAAACGTGTATTTGTTACTATGAAATTGTTTTATATATCATGAATTTTTATATTTTCCTCTACTTTATATTTTTGGGGAAACTAAACAAATTTCTAACCCCTAACGACGGTTCATAGGTTGAACATATCAATCAAGCGTCACTGGGGCTAGGTAAATACATGTTTACACATATGCGTATGAATGCCCGTAAATACATCATAATAATCTAATTTATCATAGACAACACAATCTTATTATATACGGTTGTCTAACAAAAGCTATTTAATTACTAATCCATTTTCGGGGAACAATAATAGACCTCAATTATATCACGCGAACAACACGAATTAATTACTGTAATGAGAGGCATGTATCAAATTTATATCAGACGTTATACAAAACCTTCAAGTAATGGAATAATACCTGAATAATATTTAAGTAAAAAATCCATGACCCAAATATATGGATGTTGTCTGATTTTAAACTTGTAAAATCGATTGAAACTTAAAGCGATTTAGCTCAGAAGAAAGCTGCATTGGGAGCTTAAACGTGTTTTAAAATGAGATTAAAGTACATGCGCTGAGGATTTTATTCGCATATTTTAAAGAATTTAAAGCTTCAGCAACTTGTGTCATTTACAATGCCGATTTACCAGAAGTCGACTTCACTTTGTATCAATTTTACTTAATCTCGGCGACAAACTGGCAAATAAATGCTTACACGAAACGGAGGCAAGACGATGTTTGTTGCGGAAGACGAGCAAAGTTTGTTTTGTACAACTATTTTGTTGTTCTCTATGATACTCTCTGGGACATGGTATACAAATAAATTTTCCATTCAAATTTTATATCGCCCTTGTGTTATGGAAATTTATACAAGCACCTTGAAAGTTCAAGCATGTTTTTGAATGAGAAATACTTAAATTTTGCTCTAAAATGCCTTCATACTAACTAAATCAATTCAGTCCTGAATGTAAATTCAGACTTATGCTTGTTAAGTATACCATCGATTTTATATTAGAGCTTTCCTTGAATGTCCTTTGAAGGCTCGTCTAGCCAGTCTGTCTTGTTATATTAAAATAAATTATCTGAGAGAGCTTATAAATATCAATTCATTATACTAATCATTGGATATATTAAAGATTTTTCAAATAGTTTTATGAAAATAAATTCACATTCAAAAACATTCATTCTATCTAGATAAATATATTGAACCGCATTTTGCAACCATCTAAATAGTGATGGTTTTAAGCCATTACTACTTTTTATTGGATGTTAGTGAAAAGCTGCTTAAGGTAACTGTCTCGATTTTACTAGAAAAGGCTTGCAGTTTAGAGACTGGAGAAGGTTCTTTCTTTTGAAAACTGAACTTTTGTGAAATGAACAATTTAATATTATTTTCTTACGAAGAAGGTGATGTATTAACATTATACCAAACACACGATTACGTGAGTATATTTTGTACGAGTCAGGAAAGAATTTGTGAAAGTCACTAGTAAGTTTTATGAAAAACATAAAATAGTCCACATATTACCGAAAAGAAATTATTATACGCATTTTAGCTTAACATATACAAGATGTATTCCAAATGGACCGACTAAAATTTATTGGGGGTTAAGGGGGTCTTTTGCTAGCTACATTTCACACATAGGCCCTATGTCCTATATATCAGAGTTGTCGAAATAGATAGCCTTATCCCGTGCCTCGCACAGTCTCCAGACCTGACACCACTGGGTTTCTTTGCCTGAGGATGTGCAAAAGAATTAATGTACATGATACAGGTGCCCAGATAAGAAATCCTAATTAAAAGAATAATCGTCACTTTTGCTAAAATGAAAGAGAAAATGCTTCTTCAGACAATTAAAGTTGAAATAAGAAAAAGGTGTATTATGTGCATACAAATCAAAAGTAACAAATTTGAACAAATTTTGTAAATAAATTTAATAAAAACGTCTAAAACATAAAGTATTTTCTTAACCCTGATCCTGGCAAACTGGTAATTCTTCAAGTTTAACAATTTATTGAATGTTTTGTATAACATATAGCTTATCATTAGAAAGGATATAAACTAGATACATATTTAAAAATAAATGTTAGTTTTTTGTTTAAAGAATTTAAAAGTTGACAATTCTCGTTCGTAGGCACATTTTTTTGTGACTTTGAAATCTCAGAACTAGTTTTCTTTAAACCAATTGCATAAAATAATTATTTATTTAAATCAAAAATACATTGCAAAATATATAAATAGTTATTTTGTGCTATTACAATCGCAGATAAAAAAGTTATGACAATTTAAAGGTGAAATTTTTGGTATAAAAATTGAAAAATCAGAATGTTGAAAAATAATTATATTTCGACAACCCTGTTATTTAGGGCATAGGGTTTATATATGAAACGTTGCAAAAGATCCCTTTATCTCAAAAAAAAAATGTCGGTCCATAAACAAAACATCCTGTATATATATTAACCATGAACCATTGGTCGGGCTATGGCGCATATGTTGTGTCATTGGTCATTATAGTTTTAAAGCGTAAAGCCTGAAATTAAACATGTCCGTAGCTAGAGATTTCAGTTGATAGCTTTATTTTGATTATAGTAGTGCCTGTAGTTATTGATACACAATGGGTTAATCTTGTTTAACACATTCCGGTCGGGTTACGTCGTTAAAATCTAATGCTATATGTCGGGTCATGTACGTTTTTAGCCATGTGATTCATTAGCTTTAAAAAAGGGTTAAACGCGTTAATTACAAATACACCCCACGTCAAGTGAAAAACAATGCTATGCATAACCCAACGAGAATGTGTTAATATGAATATATAAACATTTTGAAAGGTTATTTGTAAATAAGATAATTCTTATAAAACAATATTTGTGTATAAAATGAGAATGTTACTCATATGCGACCTAAGTTCTAGTTTACACTTGTATATGACAATATTATTTTCTATAATAAAACATCAAAATGTGGATTAATTCAATCAATTTATTCATACGGTCATGAGATTTTATCATGAAAATCGTATTAAATTATTTTGTGCGGAAACATATAATAAAAGTTTTACGTTTTTACGAATGTTTTATGCAAATATTTTATTATAATTTAAATAATAAAAAGCGTTCGTGGGAAGTATAATTCATGTTAAAACAGTTTTTTGTTTAAATAGGTCCTTGAAAAAAATGTACATCGCGTGGCGCCTTTTTATATTTCCCCAGATGATTTGCTGGAGCGTTCAAATATGAGCACTTGAGGAGTACTGGAAGAGAGATGGGAGACACGTGGATAAAATAATTTATACAATAAATTTGCGAAATGCGAAAAAGTCTTTCAAAATTATTTTTTACATGATATTGTACTTATGATTAATATTTACTTATGCGTGCTTCTAATTTTGGCCAATCACCGAGGCTTATTTTAAGGAAAGTATTATTTTCAATAATTAATTCTATTTTGGTCGTAAGTCATCGGTACGACAATTCCATAATATCCTGTTGTAATTTAGGTGAGTGTATCGACAAACAAGGGTAGCTTTGGCTCCGACATTAAATCGGTTTTCGTTCGATATTATTTTTTCAGCAGGTAATAAATCAAACATAGCCGATTTATTTGTTTTCAATTCTTTGATTTATAGTTTAAGAACTTGTACCAAATTTCAGAACCAATATTTTTATGAAATAGGGTTGTTTACAGACATTACGACCGATAAATATGTAAGCCACTTTAGCTTTGAATTGTGAAC
This sequence comes from Stenopsyche tienmushanensis, assembly GCA_008973525.1. Classification (NCBI taxonomy): domain Eukaryota; kingdom Metazoa; phylum Arthropoda; class Insecta; order Trichoptera; family Stenopsychidae; genus Stenopsyche; species Stenopsyche tienmushanensis. Next base: position 286,608 of record WACJ01000351.1, read on the forward strand.
CGTCAAGCATATAGCTGAACAAACAAAATTAGTCAGAAAACCGAACGAAATGCCACATAAAATAATTGCGTTTCAGCTGAAATATTTTCTAGGTTGCGACTATAATCCATAATGTTTTTGTTATGATTACATTTTATTCGTGTTTATAATGTTTGTTTTGATTGCTAATTATTCTATATGGCATTTAAGGTTTGCCAAAATAATGCGTCGTTCACGCACAGAACAAACTTTCATTGTAGTGAACATTTTAACTCGTTTAAACAAAGTTTCTACACAGTTTGAAACTATCAATATCACACGTATCAGGTTGAGGTTATACATTTCGGGTAATCAATCATGTTGAAAATATTACCAAAGTGACTTAACGTCAGTTTTTGACGAAAACGTCTCGTGCGTGGAGTTTGGAAACATTACTCTCGCGAGGGCGATTTAAAATCCATTAAAATATTCGAGTCCCTATAAAAAATGACAACATAGTATAAATTGATGGCCTAAATAAGACATGGAAATGATTTAAATATCAAAACTTTAAGACGAACGCTAACCGGATCATTCGTTTTTATATACTTTTATTAAAAATATCTATAAAAATGTCCAAATACGAAGAGTATCATCTATATTGATAATCTATAAGCCACAATATGAGTTAAATTTAAACAGAATCATAAAGAGTGGGTTAATTGTAACGAAATCATAATCAAATGCAATATTTCAAATATATAAAAGAAGATATGAACCCGAAGGCGATACATGGGATGCGTATGAATAACTGAATCAAAAAAATCAAAATGACTAATTTTGACCCATAATCGAATCGAACATAGCTAAAAATATATATTTTTCAGTAAGAGTTGGCCAAGGCTTACGTAAGACTAGTTCTAGGAATATCGACTTCTTTCCAAAAGTGGTATCAAAATATCTTAACATAAGTACACGTACGTTATTTTCCACGACTTCCAAGGGGCGTTTGACAACACTTGGTGGCCGATGATAATCAAAAAGCTGCACAACAGTGGGGTGCATGTCAACATCATAGACATCATACGCAGCTACCTCTCGGACCGCACGGTCATTGCGGAAGCGGGTGGAACCCTAATATGCAGACAACTGAACAAGGGCTGCCCACAGGGATCGATGTTCGGGCTGATCCTGTGGAACATCCTGCTAGACGATGTGTTCGAGCTGTCGCTGCCCGAGGGGTGCCTACGCGGATGATCTCACCATGACGGTCTGTGGCAAATCGCTGAAGGAAAATAAGGAGAGAGCTGAGGCCGCGCTAAGCCTGCTGGGGACTGGAGTCTACTAAACAAGCTCGCGTTCTTGCCTCCCCAAAATACAGTTGGGCGGAGTCTAAGTCCCCTTTATTGGATTACTTGGGCGTCACCATGCAGAAGGGTGGAGGTTTTACTACAAGCATAAGAACGGCCACTGGTAAAGCCGCGAAAGCCTTCGCCAAGATGTCAAAACTCTGAATGGGGATTATCCTCCAGGAGCATGAGAATTGCATACGAGGCTATTTATGTGAGTTTTGCTACATACGGGGCAGAGGTGTGGGCTAACAGACTGTTTCCAGATGGCGGACGGAGCTCTACCAGCAAAGGCAGACTCAATTCGGCGCAGAGGCAACCGCTTCTGAGACTGACAGTAGTGTATCGAACGACGACCACAGACAGCCTCAAATCCTGACGGTCGTGCTCTTCTTGGACCTGCAGATCAGTGCGGTCGCGCCCCTCTGGAGGATGGGTCTTCTACTTGCAATAGGGCGCATCTCAATCAATAAAGAGGAGGCAAGGGAATTCCAGTTTAACGATGAAATCAAGAAATAGGCGAAATATGCTGCCGTAAAAGAATAACAAGGTAGATGGGTGGCGTCCGATAAATGGCGTCACCCCTTACAATTTTTCAGATCCGTTGAGAGCAGGAGGAAGGCTCACTGGGTGAACATCAGCCACTGGACGTCCCAATTTCTGACGGGACACGGTCATTTCAGTGCCCAATTAATGGGACTGGGCCGCGAGGATAGAGCAGATTGTCCACGTACTGCACCTAGCATGTCCGCAGATCACATTCTGTGGACATGGCTTCCGAAAGAGAGTTGCTTCTGTGCCGTGTCCGCGGGCCATGGGAGGGGCCCGTGGGGCACAGAGGTCTGGTGACCCGTCTCAGCGCCTTCAGCGCCTTTACGGTATTTTGCAACAGCTTCGTGAAAAAAAACCGAACCCGGCGGCTTCTATCACAAGCACTGGAATTAGCCAAGGTGTGGTAGGGGACGCTGGTCTAACATAGAGTCAAAACCCAGACTAAGGTCGAGTCCTAAAAGAAAAACAAAGGTTTCGCGTATTACGCTCGGTCACCAGATGGAGCAGAAGTTGGGTCCTCTCGGGGGACACTCAATTAGTTTTACACCAAATTGTGTAGTTGATGCGATAGCTGTTGTAGCATAGTTTATGCGGATACATACTCGGGAATGTAGTGGGTTTTCTATTCCCCTTTTTTATTTTTTTTTTAATATGAAATCATGGAGCTTAATATGAACTCTCAAAAACACAGCCTGTTAATGGATGACGACTTAGCAATGCACATATCTGCTTATTTTTAAATTTAATGACTAAAACACTCAACATATAGATCAAACCAATACCTTCTTATTGGTTTGTATTTCGATAATCTAAAGTGAAAGCGCTTTTATATTGACGAAAAACCAAAAAAACCTCACTATATATTGTATTGGTAAACAATCAGAATATGTTTTTTATTGTGCTCCCTCTTATTCATTGTAAATACAATTTCCTATTATCAAACGCAGGCGATTCCCATAGGCGATTTTAGTATTTAAGGAAGTATTTCTATATTCCAAGTCATCAAACAAATCACATTTTGTAAGTAAATTTTGTAAAATTAGTTTATTAACGTACAATAGATAATGATTGAATTAATTTACATAAAATTATGCTAAAAAAGACTATAAAATTTTACAGCCCATGTGATCTTTTTATGTATTATTTCTATAGATCATGTGGGAGTCATAAAATGCTCATGCTTGCAATAAAATAAAATATCATTCGTCCTTAGAGGATAATAAATAATTATTTTATTTATTTGAGGAGATGATATCGATTATTTTTTTTAATTAACTATACATTTGCGCCTGTCTTGGGTGATTTGTTGGTAAAAATGTTGAAATAAATTTCACACAAGCTTTATTTTTTTTACACTTTAAGTAATATTTTCATGAAATTTTCTAAGATAAATGGAAGTAGAAAGACATTGAAATATTATTCTTACCGCTCAAAACTTGGACTTGCACCACGACTGTTGAAGTGTTCAAAATTGAACACGAATAAGCACCACTATCTTTCTGCTCTGCATGGCGAAGTTTAAAGGTTGAACTTTAAAATAAAAAATAATAATAAATGGATATAAGTTGGGAGCGATTTAAGTCTGTTTCATATGATAAAATAGGTATATGTGTCTCAAACGTTGCTACATAAAGCGTTGAGTGCTTCTCTAACACGGACGAAACTTACCTCATATTCCTCGAGATAACTTTGTGCGTTAAAACTTTCCCATCTTTGTGCCACGTTATGCCGAAGACGTTATTGTTTTCAACGGGTTTCTCTTTATTATCTTTGGCTTGAGTATTATTGTTGCCGATGTTGATTTGAAGCTTTTTAACGTCGTCCGGTTTGGTTGTTGTGTTAACCGGAGGGGCTGTTTCGGTGGTCTCGTTTTGGGTACCCGGAACTGCTGTTGTGGTCGTAGGTTGAACCATCGTTGGCTGGTTTGCCAGAAGTTGTTTGAGGACTGGGTCTGGGGTAGTTCCAGGAGTTGTGAGGGATCCTGTGAAAGCCCTGGATACCCTGCAAGATAGCTCTATTGAGCTTCCAGCTTTGTAGTACCTATCCCTCACTTCGTGACCCTGCTCGTCGACAATTTTCAGTATTGGAGCTAAAAGAAAACATTCGTATGAAATCCTAAATTTACTTATTATAATTAATAGTCGTATTATATTGAGTAAATATTTTCCCCCTTTAGTTATAATTGTGTTTTACGCCTAAACGGGATATTTAATTTAAAAATACAAATTTTGACGTTAAGTAATTAATTATGGATCTTCACTTGCTCTTTTTATGATTTATGTTGTGGTCACATTTCACAGAAAACTTTAAATGAAATGAATCTTTAAATATCGTCCTAAAGTCATTAACACAATACCTCCAAGTTCCTGATAAATTAATATTAAAATGCAAGACTTAATATCAAGCAAAATTCTTCTATCATCATTGATAATTTTATAACTTGAAGAATCTATAATATGTGAAATATATTTTAATATAATATTTTGAAAAATATGTTTAATTATTTTTTTGTATAAATAAACAAGATCCAAAAGAAAATCAAGTTAATTGATGATCGAATGCGATTAAAACTATACCTAATACTATCAATTATATAATATTTCAATACGTTATTGCTATACTTTTAAGATTTCCTAAATTGTTTCAAAATTCTGATGTAATACATATTTAATATTATATATTGGCTAATTCCATATTAATTTTTCGTTTTATTAATATTATACTGAAATTAATTTTAGCGAAAAAATTATATTATTATAGTTGAAGAGAATATCCGTTAATGACTTGAAGAAGCGAGTGGCAAAAGGAAAGCAAGTAATTGCTCGGATCGTGTACTTTATTTATTATCAAAAGATTTTAAGACTGCTTCCATATCATTAGAATACGAAAAGTGATTGAAAAGTTTCTACAAAGAGTATTAAATAAGTCAAAGTATCCATTTAAAAATAACAGAAACGAATAATACCTAATTTATTACTTAAAATCGAATCAATTACAAATAATATAATTGGAATTATGCATGAGATTATATATACAGATTTCGCTTTAATTATTCCAAAAAAATCTGCTAACAAATTCAAGCTGAGAAAACTTTAAGACTCAAGAGGTATTCCTTAAAAAAGATACGGGGCTCGATGAGTAAAAAAAAATCTGAATATTCTCCTTATCTTATATATAATCGTAAGAAAAATCAAATTTTAATGTTTATTACATTTCAAATAAAATATATTGAGTTCTGATTATTATACAAGTATATTCATATTGATAATGAATTGTCCTGGCTTAAATGCTTTTAATACTTTACATTATGTAAGCCCTGACACAGATACAACTCCGTTCATTTTCAATTAGATCTCAAAGTGTCTTGTTTTGGGATAAAAATTAGATTAAATTCGGCAAAGTCTAAATTGGATAAGCCGACCTGAATCCTTGCTTAGCCCGTGTTTGGAGCAAAGTCATAAGTTGCTAAGTTCATTAATAAATTTCATCATCTCACATAATAATTTATTTCATTAGGAGGATTCCACGGGGACGATTATAAATCAACCTTTTTCTCGCACATTTCTCCGGGCAATTGAAACATTTCTTTTTTTTTAGCTGAGGAAAACAATAGAGGAAAGCTGAAGGGAAAGATCATTTATTACACAGAGCTAAAAGGATTGTTTGTACACTAAACCTATCCTTGAGATCTTGTATGAAATAGTTGATTAATTATCACCTAGTTCTGGATACTCTCCTTTATATTTCAACGGAAGAAATGGCCGACGAAGATAATATCGCTAACGAACCATTTATATCTTAATCATGTCTTGGGTGAACTTTTCCTTGTGCCAAGCCAGCGCTTCTCATATGGGATCAAGAATCACGTAAACTCGGATTATCATAATTCATATATGCGTTATGACTTTCAATTGTATTATTTTCGCAAGGGATAAAATATCTATTATTTTGTGATTTAGCCGAAATCTTCCAGAGCGATACTACACATTAAGCAAACATTTCGCAACACTTAAGCTTACATGAGATTTCATAATTATATTTTTTGATTTCATAGGCAAATTATAAAGCAATTAATGCATGTCAATGTCATTGAAAATACTGTTTAGTGCAATAAAATGTAAATATTACCTAATACTGTAACATTCGTGAGAAGAACCCTTGGGGGATGCGTCGACACTTGACACATATACAGTCCAGCATCCTCTTTTTGCACAGGGTTGATACTGAGTCGCCAATTATTAGGATATTGAAATTTGACAGCTATTCTGGTATCACCACTGTAAGTCGTCGCCCCTACTGTTAATAAATGCACTTTATCAGCAGTTCTTCTCAACCACATCACCTGAAAAGCATCTTCAATAAGCATCATTCAAATTAAAAAGATATGTGCGTTGGAACTATTTAAAGAACTGACCGTTTTATCTCGAAGCATTCCAACTCTGCAATTGAGCAAAGCCTCTGATGCAAGATGGGCTTTGACTGAAAGGACTCCAGATTCTCCTTCAGGCTCATCGAAGTAAGGTCCCCAATGATGCTCATGATGATGCTTTGGTTGGTGACGAAATGGATGCAAATCTAAATAAAATGTTCACATTTTAAATTCAAAAAACGTTTGGAAACACTGTAAGTTGCTTGTTTGGAACATAATAATGGTTGAAGCTCAAAAGAAAACATTTTAGTAGACTCCTTTGCGCCAGGTAAGATAATCACGATATTTATCTTACGTGTACGAACATTTCTCCTTGGGACATAAACTGATTAGATCATTTCCTTTGTACAAGGTCAATTCCACAGCAAAATTCGATCAAATAGAAAATTCTCTACTTTTTTCTATAGTATTATCAAAGCTTTTCAGTATTTTTTTAAATCGACTTGTGTTTCCTTATATGAAAATATAAATTACACGACGCTAAAAAAATATACAAAGAGACTTAAAATTTGGTTGTCAATCTACTTCAAAAGTAGCTGAAGCGATAGGGGAGGATTCATAATTGTTTTTGGGGTGGCGGTGTTGTAAATTTGTTTTCGAAACCGTTTAAAACCATAAATCCGCTGGAAATTAAATAAGTTTCTCAAGGTAGGAACAAGTATTCATAATCGTCTAAATTTCATCGTTCATGATGGTGAATAACATCATTATAGAATATATGTATTCTCAATTTATTTTTTACGTGTATCGTCACTTATTTTCGCAACAATTAAATACGTCGATTATTTATGTAGAAATATTTACTATAAATATAGCAGTTATGTCAGTCTCAGAATGGAATGCATTTATGTATGTAATATTTTAGTATAACTTACAATTATTTGAAAACATTTTACATCAAAGCATGCTTACATCGAAAAAAAATTGAGTTATTATATAATGGCTATATTGTATTATTTTTCATATCAATATTTTTGAGGTCATCCTCAGAACTCATCACGACAGAATACACTCATCAGAAGTGAATTTCATCTTAATTAACTAAAAATCATAATGAAAATAATGTCAGGGAATATACATTCAAGTCCTTTTTTATTCCTGTTTTTCTTTGAAATCGACAGAGCGATGAATACATATTTTTGTATTTAAATGATTTCAAAACTTCGAAAGAAATCGTTATAAATTTAACTTGGCAAAAAATATCAGCACACTTAAAAATTAAAATATAAATACGGTGTTCCATATGTAGGTCAGTCGGCATATCTGGGATTAAAACGGGTTTTTTTTGCATGATTGTTATTGCCTCTTTTCATTGTAATATCCTGCATTTTTTATGTAGATTAGTATAATTGCCCTTTTTACATTTGATTCTATATTTTTACGTCCAATTGGTTTTTCTTGGCATGCTGAATGGTACAATAAGCTCATTTTAAATTTAATATATTTTGTAAAATTTATATTTTTCTTTATTAATGTACGCGTGATTTGTCACGGAGAAAATTAAAATTTTGGCAGTTTTGCATGCTTTTTATGGCCGGCGCTAGTTGATTGTGGAATATTTGCAGCCCTGTTTACGCCCCTTGGCAACAGAACTTAGACTCATTAAATCAGGGCTGACATATTTACAACATGCCTTTGAAAATTTTAATAACAATGCTAACGAAAAAGTTATAAATTAATGCAAAATGTGCTTCTTGAGTTATGAGATTTTTTTTTCAAAACAAGTCCTATGGAAATTATACATTTTTCCTGCCTGAGACCTTTGCCGAGAAGTATTCGCCATTGTTGGCCAAAATTTAATAATTTGCATAAAATGCTCATAAAATATGATCCGAAGAGCCTCTTCCTTATTGTGTAGAGAGTCTTATGCTAATCGCAATCCACAATTGCACAACGATGATGCTACCTCCAGAACAATTTGAGAATTTACATACTTCTCCCTTTTTTTTCTTCGTGTAATGAACGTAACTGGGCTAGTGACTTGGGCGCTTGACGACTTTTCTTCTCTTTACCTTTAGTTCATTTCCATAAAAGGCTTTGTAGTTTCTCCATCTCTGTCTGTTTATTCGTTTCATCCGTCCCGACTTACACATAAAAGCCTCTGCTTTATTTAGAGCAGCTCTACTCGTAAATCTCCTTCCAATTTCCTTCGACGCGGTTTTTCCATGCATATTTTTTCGTACCTCGTCTCATATCTACCAGCTTGAATGCCAACAAGAAACCACCCTCAGATAAAAGTTGAGTGCCAGAAAAGAAAAAAATCGATGTAATAAAAAGCACCTATTGTATTCCATCGGTTAAAAGATACCTTCCACGACATAAGTACACTCAAGCAATCAACTAAAATTCTTCAGTACTCTCTTTCTTTAATTTCAATGAAGAAATCTTAAATTTTATTTAATAATAAATATATTTTTAATTTTATTTATTATATTGCAGCCCTATTAAACAACCACTTGGCAGAATTTAAATATAGGTATATGAAAGAATTCGTTTTTTATATAAGGGAGGAATACTTGACGTACCATCTTTTTCCTCCTGGTTTTCATTCGTCGTGGTGAATAACGAAAAATCCTTAGAAGCGAGAGACTCCCTGAGATGTTTGGTGATGTTTCTGAAAATTTCCTTTGAAAGTTCAAGTGCAGCCTCCCTGGCTGCCTCTTTCGGGTCCTTAGTAGATGTGATCTCTTTAATTCGAGTAGTCTGCGTGGAGACTTCAACGACGCTTCCATCTGTCGTGAGTGTACCTGAAAACAAAATTAAGATTACCCATGGATTTAATTATAAAAATAATGTTAAAAAAAACATAAAATGGTTTACGACACCATTGAATAGTTCCATAGTACATTGATAAAATAAAGCAACATCGCATACGAATAAAGCGCATCGTATTTAAAAAAAAAACGATTGCATTCAGTGGCGTCCCATAATTCAATAGCAATAAGAATACGCATTGAAAAATAATAATTTAAATATGAAATCACAAATGTTAAATGTGAAAAATAATATTTATTCAAAACCACTTCGATAACAATGTTTTGTTTATTCGGAGTGACCTAATACATTTAAGTAGTAATTTTCAAAAAAAAAAAATTGTAAAGGTTGGTAAAAAAGCATGTCTATTTATTGCATTCTAGAAACGTTTTTATAAATTCCATTTTCAGAGGGAAAAATTCTCTGAAAATATCATAAGCAATAAAAGGAATTTGCGGAAAATTCCCTTTGTAAAAATTGTTTCCGTGCTATTTTAGCTTATCAGAATATTGCTTATCAATAAAGGGCATCAATTTTGTTTGCCAATAGAAAATTTAAAAAATACAGAAGGTAAGAAGATTAAATAAATTGCTTTATATTATTTAAAATTTAAAAAATCGTCTGTATTATATACATAAATAATTGACTAGGCGTTAGGAGGAAATCTGTTTAATGTTTTTTTTCAATTTTTTTCAAGAATGAAGACTTTTTATTTGGTGATTTCCCATATTAATGCAAGGTTGAGTTGAAAGAATTTTATTTTTGTACTAATTTTATTTTGCATTTACAATCAAGGTAATATATAAATGTAACGTTAAGGGAAAAATACAGAAAAAACGTAAAATGTCGTGTGAAAATAGAAGGTCGGGGTTACTGTGCAAGTCTGTCAGTTAACATATCTGATTTTTTAAAGGGATAGATTTTGCAAAGGATATATATATAATGACGCCACTTCAGTATAGTACACGACGTGTCATACAGGCGCCAATCAAAGTTGCAAACAAAATTCTTCAGAGTGATAAGAGCGATGTTCGTTGCTTAATTACCAAAACAAACGCCTGGTATCAAAACAACACGGAAAATAGGGCTTTGTGAAAACGCGACACATGTGTCAGGCCAAGGTTAGTAATAATAACATCTCATAAGGTGATAAGAGCGATATTGGAACGAACATGAAGCTTCGAGAGCAGTCTAAAAATATTAAAATAGGTTGGGTATAAAAGAGATACAGAGAGTCACAGTGAGTCAGTTGTAATTCAAGTTGAAGTTAAGTTTGGTCAGTCATAAACGAATATTCGAAGACAGACAGGATGGTCTTTAAATACGACTCTATTTCCTGCGCTGCTGTATGGTATGTTCCAGGTTGTCCTGGACTAACCACACAGAGAATATCTTACGCTGATTTTAAGCCCCGCGGGAAACGCTACGCGTGGAGCATCCAGGCACCCACCCCTTTTACTCCGCGCCCCCCAGAGGAAGCGAAGTTTTTTAAGAAAGAAGAAGAGCGGGAAGATCAGCTTAGATCACTGCCACCACGAGTCCAACCTCAGTTTGAAAGGAGCTGCAGCAGATGACGAACAGCAGGGGCTACCCCTTCTCCATGGTACTCGTATCGGTTCGGTCATTTGTAGTACCTAGCCACGGAGACGAGTCACCCTTCGAATAGCCTAAAACCGTTCTCCCCTGTATGCCTAGGCCGCTGAGGACTGTGATGATACCTTTGACATAGTATCCACCAACTACTGTAATCAGCTGCTCCACACACCCTTTACGGGTACGCAGCATAGGGTGACCTGCGTACCTAACTCATGTTAGCTGGGTTACTCCAGTTACGTTTGATGAGCAAACCGATGAGGCTGTTTTTGTGCACGTCTACTCCACATCATTACTCCAGGAGTTCAACCGTTGCTCATGGACGTAGGGTTGACTCCCACCCCTCGGGGTATTATGGGTGGACACCCATCCCGCCATAATCTTTATCTTGGTGTAATAATAAGGGCCTGGAATCAACAATCGTATTCTAGTCATCCTGTCTTCCTTTTTTACGGAACTTTTCTACAAACCAATAATGAACGAACCCAAGGAGGCCACATTTTTGAAAGCCTCTAACGTTGCATAATCATTTAAATCTATTAAAGTGCAAAAATCATCTTCAGTTTAATTTAATATTTATACAATAGAAGATGACTTAGTTGCTTATAACGCTATTTAGAGTTATGAAGATAAGTTTCATCACTTAATTACACCGTTCATTCACTGTAAGATCCATAGATTTATGAACAAAGCTAACGTCAATTCAACTTATTAGAGAGTCTTACATTGAATCAAAGACTGAGGCCATAAGGTTTCATTATATTCCAATAAAACGTATAAAGTGCTTTATCAATAATTTTAATAGGCTGAAATTATGTCGATGTTATGAAAACATGTAGTTGTAATTATAAATTTGGGTCGTATAAGATGCGATTTTGGTATGTTTCACTTCAAAAGCCTACATACTAAAACCAATTTGTGAAGCGCGATAAAAAGTAACTAGCTTATTACACCTCCGTGAGGGCCATTGCTTTCATTTTCATGATTTTCATAACGTTTATGGGCTTGAAATACGGAAGTCAACCACATTAGCTCCTGATAGGAATATCAAAAGAGCAAATTTATTTTTTCTGCAAAAAATAACATTTAATAGGGCACTCACTGAGCAGCATTGTCATGGGGATGTTGCAAAACTGCCGAACATCATTTTTATTTAAAAGGCTAGTTGAAAAATTAGAATGACAATAATGGATAATAACGAGCCGTCAGTGGTGTGCGACATTCATTCATGCAATGGCCAAACTGGTTATTATCACACATAATTTCATGCATATCATGATCATAAAAACAGATGTGTCAAACCATTTATTTTACAGTGCATATTACATAAAATTAATAGAGCCATTAATTAG